>CATIWQ010463483.1:0-20691 GCA_949673415.1 Euphorbia schlechtendalii | reverse complement strand
ACATGTCCTCCATTCACGCATCAACCACCACAAGTATACACACAAAACATAAATAAATATTAAATTCTGTCTAAAGTTTTAAATTATAAGGACTATTAACAACCTGATGCTACACTTTGGCAAAATTGGTCACCTGTTCATACCGAACTAGAAGAAACAGACATCATGTGGGCTCTGATGCTTGTTGACATTGACAATTCCTATTGGTGAAGTTAATTGTTAGCCCGTGAATCTATCTACCTTTGCGTTATCCTTTCTATACCCACATGTTCTTCTATGAATGTGAAAACAAAATATCATCTGCTAATAAACAATTAAATTGTGGAAAATATGATGCCCGCTGAATAATGATCACCAACCAATGCAGACAAAGAGAGATGCAAGTCCACATAGTAAAATTTCAGTTTAATAATAATATCCTCACAGGCTCACGAAACTGGGAATTAGTCAAAGATTATCGACTGCATTGACAGGAATGTATTCGGACCACCAAAACTAAGAGCAAGTCCAAGAATAGACCATTTTCTTTATCGCAAAACCGTCTTCCTCAATTTCCATTCCCCATTTCATATTTCCATAACATGATAATATTTTATTATTAATATTATATTAATTTCTTTACACCATATTAAACCTACAGTACTCAAATAAGAATAAGATAATCAAAATTAAATATTGTATCATTTATTAAAATAATCATTCCCCATTTTTGAGTTTCCCATATACTATACGAAGATTGGTTGGACTTGACCATTCCTCATATTCATTCCCCATTTTGAGAATTCCCCAAAACAGGGAACCATTGGACTTTCCCTAATAGACGCACACTTTCATTTGAGTCCCGAGCGAAATGCAAATATTAGACACATGCCTGAATCATGTTTCACAATGACATGTTAATCGAAAACGTCAAAGTTAAAACATCTGATTAACTGCCGCGCTTAAAATGTTGTCGAATAAATTTATCAGCAAAAGTAGGGTACTTATCTCGAATATATGCTCGCAAGCATTTCTGATAAGAAAAGTCTATCCATCCACCATCAGTTCTTACAACAAATAGGCATCTTGAGTTTCTAAATTGGGGGTGGCGATCAACCTTGAGCCAAAAAAAGAACCAATGATAAGAACAATTTTTCACCAATTTCACACAATCAGATATAGCCTATAGGTATTGGCTGTTACTAATTCATGCATTCACACATTACAGTGCTCACAGCCTCAAATACAAAAAACAAGAGAAAAAAACTTACAGCTGAAACTTAATTAAGCAATTAAAATATTTTCAGTCAACAAGGGGGAAGCAATGTCTGTAACACAGTGCAGTCAAATATTATAAGCCATTTATGAAAAAAAAAAGGATTGCTTGCTCTCATATTTGCTTGAGAAACACTATCCTGAACTTATTGCATCAGTCCTAAGACAAAGTTCTTGAAAACCATTTTTATACTGTTCTTCCAGCCTTGTCCTAAATCAATGCGAAGATAAACCCAAATAACAAACAAAAGTTTTTGAAAACCATTTTCATACTGATCTTCGTCCTAAACAATTGATGTGAAGATAAACCTAAATAACAATTATCGCTACTCAAAAAGATCATAATTCGAAACAGAATTACGAACCATAAATGAGTAAGCAGTGTAGTTGATTTCTACTTCATGTACTTGGGCATAATTAACAATCAAGCATGTGGAAATGTATTAGTATTACTTTTACACACTCTATTTTGGATTGTTGCCTCTAAACACTTCTGTTCTCAAATGCCAAAACTTATATCACACAGAAAACAAAATCATCAAAAGACAGGCATGATACATTTATTGACAATTGAGTTTGTATACAGAAATAGTTTAACGGCTCCCTTACCTTTTTACAGAATGACCTATTAGACAACCATAGTAATATATATTAGGCAAGCACGATGAATTATGATTATTTCTTAATGTCTACAAATTATTGCCTCCGTTTTTTTTAGTAGTCATCTTACACATTTCACACTTTTTAATAAAACAATTAATAAGGGTATGCAAATACTAATCTATCTTACACATTTCACACTTTTTAATAAAACAATTAATAATGGTATGCAAGTACTAATCTACCCTTAATGTCTTAAAAATTGTGCATTTAATGCTATGAAAATAACAAGAGTAAATAAGGGAATACATGGAAGAAAGAGATGGGAAAATATCATAAAATTTTGAAATGGATTACTATTTTGGCTTAATGGACTACTAAAAATACGGAGGGAGTATATAAAATTCATAGTGGTAACAAAATTTAAAAGTTGTACCTAATCTTTAGCTTTCAATTTAAACTTTTGTATTGAATAGCTTTCTTGACATGGCATTGTATTCTATTCGACCATGAGGTCTAAAGATTAAAACCGCTTAGTCAAGTTTATTTATTAATTAAATTTTCATTACAAGATAGAGCGGGTCTATATTTCTACATTCTTTAATCCTGGAAGGGCATAGGTGGAGCTGTATAGAGATAATAAAACTATTCTTAAAATTATTACCCAACAAATTCAGATGCATTTGTCTACAAAAAAATGGTAACAGCATCTTAGATGAAGAGGTTTATAAAAATGGAATTTCAATAGTGGATATGTACTAGCACTTGCTTCAAGCTCAAAGATAATTCACCTGGCTAAATGTGTTAAGAGCAGAGAGTTTTAAACAAGGCAAGTTATTTGACAAGATGAACTATGATGAACATAAGAATGCTTTTGTCAAGAGTATCATGAGCAAAGTACTTGAAAAAAGGATGGTGATGCACACTGGTGAATGACAAGCAAGTGCTTCCATCCACATCATGATGTCCTCTTTACTCCAACCATATTGGGTTTCTATCAGATATGGTTGTGTTTTGATAAATTTTTGTCAAAGAACCACCTCACTTATAAAAGTAAACTTAAAACTTAAGTTAACAAGGATTGGCTCCAAAGATACTATTATAATTTATAATTTCTAACACTGTTAAACTTATGCTGCATAAATATATGCTTCAAGGCAAAAATACAACCTTCCATTCGCCGAAATCAATTAATTAAGATCTATAGTTCCCAAATTACCCTCGAAATTTCCTCCATCAGACCACAAGCATACTCCCAATGCTTTATCCACAAACTCACACATTCACACACCTTCGTACATGCTCCATATTTTCTATTTATTACTATCAATAAAATAACATTCGGAATTCCATACTCAGTAAATCTACAAGTGTGCACTCCACTGAAATGTTGTCCAAAACAACTACGCCAAACTATACTATTAAAAAACAAAAATGCCCCTTGATAACTTGGTAATATCAGATGATTGCATAAGAAGCAAGCATGAAACATTTGGTATGCGAAAATCACAAAGGGCGAGAAATATAGCAGCTTATGGACCGTACTCATAAGAAGAATGTGAGTGTATGCACTCAGGTAGGCAGACATTGCCTCATCATTATTACTCCTATAATTGCAGAAGGCTAGGAATGTTTGTTCAACATGTTTACCAAGTGGTCAGTGCAGTAGAAGCTTGATCTATTGTCAAAACAGGGAATTGTAAATAAATTCCCCATCATGCTTAACAAAAAGTTTTATTATGGAAGAAGAAGTCCAAACCTTCATCTTCTAGCGAATACAATCGCTCATTTTTAAGTCTTCTAATGTAGTAAATTAAGAATGTTCAAATGGACTAAGTACTAATTAAAATAATTGCTAATTTTCAAGTCATAAACCAAATATTAATATCCAAGGATTATTTTTTTTTCAATTTCAGATTGAGGATTATCATACAAATGTTGTATCATGCATGATATATCAGCCACAATCTATTATCGTCTCACAAACAAAGTTTCCCTTTAAATTGCCAAATTTTAAGAAAAAACTCTACACATTTCAAAATCAAATAATTACTCAACCCCAAAGCTTAAAATAATATATAGGTATAGTTTTCAACAATAATTTCATTATTGCTCATAGAATAGCTTGTTCAAATTTTCCAGAAGAAAAAAGAAGTTATTATATTTGAGTGTATGTGTTTTACTTTTTTTAAACCAAAATCCCAAATGAAAGTTGTTAACATTTAAAACCCACCTCGAAATGACCAAAAAATTTTGTCAAATATTCAAAATTATAAAATCTGAATCATAAAACATCAACTTGGTAAACTTCAATTACAAGTAATTTTTTTAGGTAATATGTCTTATATTTCTCTAGAAAGTACCAACCAAAATTATTTCCAACTTTTGAGCACATGCATGATGATGAAAATGAACAAGAAGAAGAAAACAGTAACAGAAGCAAAAACCTAATCCCCAGGAATAAGGGCACATGCATATACCACATATAAAGTATTCCCAGGCACAAGAAAGAAACTTCGATGCAAGTGGGAATTACTATGATGCTATAATGATGGCATGTTATTTTCAGTAGGTGCGAATAAACCAATTATATTAATGATGAAATGCTTATTGCCCATGATGGAAACTATGATCAACTCAAAAAGCACTAATGATTTCCACATGCTGATGGTAACAAGGAGACCAAGACGAAAATAATAAAATTGCATTCAAATTTAGTTCTGAACAGGCGAAGACCTTAAAGACAAGTATACAACTCAAATTATGATATTATATGCAGTTTCAGTTCAAGAAATACTGTTTACCATTATAGAGTCCAGCCCAGATCCAATTTTATTCTCAGCACTTGGATGATATTTAAGAAGCTTCTCCACCACAATTTTCTCATCCTCGGCTGTTAGACGTTCGCCATCCAAGTACCTGGTAACAAAAGACTTAGCTGAATTAAATAGAATTTTAGTTTCTCAACCACAACACAAATTAGCAACTAACTACACAAATCATCTAAACATAGAGCAGATTCCTTTTTGCAGTACATGTACATCATAGGCCACCGCAAAACATGCAAGCACAATTAACAGCAAAGGTGAAGTCAACTGCACATAAACATATTCAACCAGAAAAGTGGCATTCTACAATACAAGCTACAGTCCATAAATGGATGGATGAACAATTCAAGCATTAGCAATAATTCCTTCCTCCATTCCCAGATTGTTAACCTAACAACTGAACTAAGAAATATGTCGTTATCTCCCTCCCTTGAGACAGGCTTTGGAGACTCTCTATATGTTAGGGCTGAAGCATTAGCCCATAGTAGCTAGACAGCACTTGCTGGAAATTACGCAGGCATATTGAGAGCAACCGAGACTTTAACCTGCAATCTCAGTGAATATAAGGGACCAAGGAGGCTTTGAACCGTTATGCGGAAAATTGGCAACACTATTTATTGTCTTTTAATAGAGGTGTGCATATGCATGCTTTTATGCAATTGAATATCGCCTATCGCATGCATAATATGTAGAAAACTATTTGTTTAAGGAAAGACAATATGAATAACAACTTGTACAATCTTCGAACAGTTGATAAGTGCCCTTCAATTTAATTACACAGGTACAATGAAAACAAGATAAAGGAAGCTTGCCAAGATTCAGAGAAATGTATTACCATTTGCCAACTCTAGACTAATGACCCCCTATTTTATTTTCCAATTAGGGTGGGGTTTAAAGCTCAGAAAAACTACCATGTATTTCTCTTAGTAAAAAATAACTACCTACAATCAATCACCTTAACCTTTTTATACCAAGGAATATGCCTTCTGGTTGCATAACTTTCAGTGGCAACAAAAATGGATTGAATCAGTGAAAACCCATGCAAATCGAGTATGATGAATAGAATACCATTAAAATAGTGTCATATTACTTATCAATGATCATGCTAGATATACCCTACTATAGAAACAATAACCTTACACAGCTTGACTAGCGAAGTTTCAGCAAATTGAGGTCGAGGGTTCCATCGAAGGTCTTAGAACCAGCATAAAAACACTAAGGAAATCAAACATGTAATGCCTATGTAATAACGGGCTTACTTACATATACGACAGGATTATATTTTATCTTGCATCAAATGACATTAAGAAATCAGAGTGCATAAACCAAAATCTGCAGCTGAGTAGTTCAAGTGTTTAACGACAACTATTACTAAGAAAAATGCCAAAGAGCAGAAAGACATGTTACCAATTTGAGCCCACCCAACAAAATTCACATGATTAAAAATTCATATATCGTTACAACTTACAGCTCAAAGTTAGGTTAGCTGTAACAACTCTGAACACAATATTTAACAACAAATTGGAGTCGCTAAGGGACAACATAAACATTTCAAATAAACTGGTGATAGTTGCATGTCAACAAAATGAAACAAACAACTAAATGAATGAACCATAAAAACACTGAATTAAATCCATTTAATTGGGGGAAACTAAAGAGAAAAAGGACCTGCCAGAATGGAGAATTTCTTTAGTAAGGATAGTAATGGGCTCTATATCATTAAGAATCTCGTCCTCTTTATCTTTCCACTTACGATAATCAGGATCATCCCATCTGGGATACTTCAGCGAGTCCCGTGCACTAGACGCTGCAGTGGTTTTATCCACAGTCGAAAGTTGCTCCTCGAGGCCAGCAGAATCAGAAATAGTGCTCCATGGACGCCGAAGCGGTGCAAGGATTGTGGCAGAGAAAAGATGCTGGTGAAGCCGGAGACGCATGAATGGAATTATCCCCCGAAGAAACAAAGGGGCGGCCATTTTAGCCGGAGTGAGCCAGTAACAGCTTTCTCAGAGTACTAAAGCTGGTTTACTTTAAAAAAAACACTTCAAAAGTACACGACTTTGATTGATTTGTTTGTAATAAGGTTTTTGCATTTTAAATAATTGTATAAATATGATTTTTAATTTAAAATTATGTTATAAAAATGAATAATCTTATTTTTTGAGTTAATAACAATACAATACAATTTAATAATAAATTTTAAAATATTTTAAGAAGTATTCGTATTTTATTCAATTAAAATGTAATACTTATTTTTAAAAATCATAATAAAATGAATACTTTTCGAAAATTACTCATATTTTGATGAATATTTCTTAAATAATATTATTAAATTTTAGGATTATTAAATTTATTGAAATACCTTCGAGAACGTTATTATATTTAATGAAAAAGTAATTTTTTAAAATTTTTGAAATCGCAAACGCCATTTTACAAATAAATAGATTAGAATAATACTTATAAAGATAATTTTGAATTCGAATTTTAATTTTAACATTTAAAATATCTGCTATAAGTTATTTAGAATAGAATGACACTTATAAGTTATATAAAATATCTGCTATAAGTTATTTAGAATAGAATGAATTAATGATTATTAAATTTGAATACTTTTTTTAGTAATATAAAGTATATTTTTCAATTTTATTGATTATGGATTGTGACGCTTTCACTATCAGCCTTAGAAAAGTAGGGATCCTAGGAGAAAAGTATATATGCCAATTTTGCTACTATTTTCTTCGCATCAATTTATGTTTTCCTCGTAAAATCATGAAAGAAAATAATAAAAGATAAAATATAATTGAAGAATATCTTTGATTTGTAACCAATATCACATAAAATTGAATTGTTTTCTCAAAGAAAAAAAATGAAATGATGATAGTTCAAAATAAAAACTCAGCATGCTGGATTTTACTCTAATAAGTCGTTAGCTTTGTATGTAAGAAAATAGAGTACGATAATCAAGTTAATTTGTCCATATACGTAGAATAAATTAATTAGGAAAAAATTAAATTAATTAGGAAAGAGTTCAAGCTAATTTGTAGCTAACAATAAAATCAACAACTAGTACATTAATTTCATTATCATTTCAATTTATGTAATTATTTAATCTGATTTTATTTTTTTAATAAAATCAACTGCATGATTTACGTTGAGAGAGGAGTGTGTTAGTGTATATATTATATAGTAAATACAAATTAGAGTCCCTTAAATTTTGGGTTCTAAGTCCAAATCTCATTGACTTTGAAATAAGACCGGTCTACATGTTTTTTGAACTCCCGAATTATCATTAGCATTCTAGTAAAGTCTGGTGATTTATAATAAACTATTTCAATGTATGCATCGAAGTTATTTTTAGTTATTTACCTGGTAGTATAACTAATTTATAAAAAAGTAGAAAGAATGTTTTCCACCAAAAGAGTGAATGGTGAGAAAGATTTGGTACATATATAATATCATACATTAAATTTTTTAACTCATTTATATTCAAATTTGTGAAATAGTCATGCTATGAATAAAAAATATATTCATTACAACTATACCGAAATATTGGTGTCAAGTAGGCCAACATTATTTCAAAGGTAAATTTAAAAAACAGTACCATATGATTTAGACTGTTTTTAAAAATGATCTAGAAGAATTTCAAGTATCAAAAAGAATTTGTGGTATAAATCCATTAACAAAACAGATATTTCCGTTAATACCGTAGAAAATGATGATGGGCAAGGAGTATTAGAAATTAACATTTATATTAACCATAAAATTAAATACTCCATTGGTGGCGCCTTCAAATCCCCTTTTTGAGGGTTCATCTCTCTTCTGCTTTTTTATCCATCGATTCGGTCATTTCGCACATTCGATTTGTTCTCTCCTTTGCCTTCTTCTTCCTCCCGATCATCCTTACTCATATTCCCCCTCCGCCTCCTCCGATGACGTCGATTTCCACTATCATCCTCCACCTCCTCCGACAACGATTTTCACCATCTTCCTCCACCTCATCTTCGTTATCTTTTACCTCTTATTCCTCTAATTCCTATCCTTCTATGGATTTGGATGAATTCTACCATGGCTCTCATTCTGATTGATTTTAATTAGGTCAATGGGTCCGTCCTTCAGTGGTATGGGTTTTCCCTTTGTACAATAACAAAACCAGGTTCTATTTCTCTATTTCTCTTACTTAGTTTATATGGAAGAAATGAGCTCTTTGAGGTGACGAAAATAAGGAAAATAGCAGAGAAAACCTAGAGCTGTAATACGGTGTAAACAAGAATTGAATTTTCTATTTTTATTGTGCCTTCGAAATGCATCGGCCTACTGGACCTTGATGGAGTTGAATTCCAACGAAGACATTTATTGAGCTCTGAAAATTGAAGTGGTTGTTCAATACTTTTTAACGAAATAATTGAGAAATGGGTAAAGATGAAGAAGAAATAATTGCTGGAAAAGTTGTGATTGTGGAGAAAATTGGAGTTTGTGATGAGGTAGTGGGCTCTTTAATTTGAAAAATGATTGAAAAAATTGATGAACAATGGTTGAAAAATCGAATACTGTTTGCAGAAAGTTAACAGAGATGCTAGAAGACTGTGAGAGATGAAGAAAGTGTGAATTTACATATTTACCCCTTGACAAGTTAGCATCATTGACTGTGTCAGTCAAATAACCCTGTTTTGCTAACAGATCGATACCGCAAATCCACTTCTAAGATCCGAAATTCCACAATATCTCTTTCGAAGACAGTCCATAAAATTTAGTACTTTTTTGAAATTTACCTTGTTTTAAAACAAGCTCTTAAAACATACCTAGTATATATGTCAAACATTAAACATATTTTGTTTATAAAACATATCTACAATGTTAAAGGTCTTTAAATCGTTAAAATCTTTAATCGTGAAATATGTGAGTTAATGAGGTTACCCATAGCAGACTTTATTTACGAAGGAATACAAGCTTTTTTTCACTTTAATATAGTTAATCAATTATAACATTTTTTCAAAAATAAGAAATTTTTTGAATGTTTAATAAATTATAGAAATCGAACTGAAAACACTTTTTAATTTATTTATAAGAAGATAGTATCCACCAAACAATTGATTGGTATTAAATAGTTATGTAATCAGTGCTTACAAATTCAAACTACTTACAAAAATTTTAAGATAAAAAATGAATTGTATATGGAATCTTCAAAATTAAATAGATAATATGGTACATATGACCTACAGGCTACACTTGAGGAAACTGTTTTCTCAAACGGATTATATCTGCAAAAAATTATATTATGAATTTACGGAAAAAATTATGTATGACCTCAATTTTGTAGGATGCAATATGCACTTGAGAAATTATATGAACCGCTAATTTGAAAATCACAAAAAGCGTTTGCGGTTGCGGCGGGTGATGGAAATCTAAAAAGAAGATTGATCCACGGTTACAACGTGATTACCATCCCACTGTACATATACTCACAAACGAAAACACCATTTATTATAATAAAACATAAATAAATAAAAAGCCAACACAGTTGCTAAAAAAGGCAGACAATTTAAAAAAAAAAAAGAAAAAAAAAGGATAAAAAGGGAATGAAATTCGGTATCAGGTCCGTCCATGAGCATCTCGAAGAACAATATTGTACATTGACCTACAGGCTACCAATCATCGTTTTTGAAATAACTGCCGCTCCTCCGCCTTACAAATCTCAACTCCGGCGGTAGCCACAACTTCTAGTCGAAGGTTTTTGCAATTTACGATCCTCTTACGTGGATGGGCCAATCATCATCGTCGCCTGCAGTGTTGAGCCGCCGAGAATCTATTCATAGCCACAGGTCTAAACCTAATTTAACGGCCCTGGCATCTCCTATGCAAGTCGAAGAATCTTGCGAGATTGATAATATCGACGGAGCCCCCGATTACATCTCCGATCTACCTGATGAATGTTTGGCTTGCATTTTCCAGTCGCTTAGCTCCGCTGATCGTAAACGTTGTTCTTTGGTTAGTCGCCGATGGCTAATAATCGAGGGACAGAGCCGACACCGGCTTTCCCTCAACGCTCAATCAGATCTCTACCCTATGGTTCCTGCTCTTTTATCTCGCTTCGATGCGGTGACGAAACTCGCTCTTAAATGTGACCGAAGATCCGTTAGCATCGGAGACGAAGCTCTTGGAGCCATATCTAGCCGTTGCCGCAATCTCACGCGCCTAAAGCTTCGTTCGTGTCGTGATGTCACTGACGCCGGCATGGCGGCCTTGGCAAAGAACTGTAAAGGGTTGAAGAAGCTTTCGTGTGGATCATGCACCTTTGGAGCCAAAGGAATGAACGCAGTACTTGATAATTGTGCATCTCTTGAAGAATTGTCTGTGAAGCGGCTTCGTGGAATCATTGACGGAGCTGCGGCTGAGCCGATTGGTCCAGGTTTGGCTGCATCTTCGCTGAAAATGATATGCTTAAAGGAGCTTTACAATGGACAGAGTTTCGGTCCACTTATAACTGGCTCAAAGAATCTCAGAACTTTAAAGCTTTTCAGATGCTCTGGTGATTGGGACAATCTACTTCAAGTAATCGCGGATCGGGTGACAAATTTGGTTGAGATCCATCTCGAGAGGCTCCAGGTAAGTGATGTTGGTCTCGCTGCTTTCTCCAAATGTTTGGATCTTGAGATTTTGCACCTCGTCAAAACCCCAGAGTGCTCCAATTCAGGCCTAATTTCTGTGGCTGAGCGCTGTAAGCTACTTAGGAAGCTTCACATTGATGGATGGAAGACAAACCGAATAGGTGACGATGGTTTAATAGCTGTCGCAAAAAATTGCCCCAATTTGCAAGAATTGGTGCTTATTGGAGTCAATCCTACAAAGTATAGCATAGAAATGTTAGCTTCAAATTGCCAAAATTTAGAGCGATTAGCACTCTGTGGTAGCCAAACAGTTGGTGACCCAGAGATTTGCTGTATTGCAGCCAAGTGTATAGCATTGAAAAAGCTTTGTATCAAAAGTTGTAATGTCTCAGATCACGGAATGGAAGCACTTGCTAGCGGATGCCCAAATTTGGTTAAAGTGAAAGTGAAGAAGTGTAGAGATGTAACTTGTGAGGGTGCAGATTGGTTAAGAGCGAGTAGGGAATCTGTAGCTGTGAATTTAGATAGCGGTGAAGTTGAGCATCAGGATGCTAGTATTAGTGACGGCGGGGCTCAGGAAAACGAGGTTGAATTAGCCTCAGCTCCTGGTCAAATTCCCGTAGCTCCTGTTGCTTCAAGCAGTGCCGGGCGATCAACATCATTCAAGTCAAGATTAGGACTTTTGAGTGGGAGAAGTCTAGTTGCTTGTACTTTGAGGAGGTGGTCGAGTGGTAATAGTAGTTCACGATATTAATTTGATTGAGGACTAAAGGTGCTGAGCTGAAATATTTGGCCTTGGTCTTGATCCGTTTGAACTGGTTTTTCTGCTGTTTTAATTACTTATTGTGAACCCGGTTTGATATTTGGTTGTTGTTTGTGTGTCCTTTGAACTGAATATATTAAAAATCATGGCATTACTTCATTGTATTGATGTTCCCCACATATGAAATGTGTTGTACAATGACTTTGCGTCTGCTTAAGTTGATTGCATTGTGTTTCCCTGTTAGGATTTTACATTGCCTTGGTTGGATTGGGATTTTATAATGTTTTCTACTAGTATGAACAAACCTCTTACAGAGGTTTTCGTATGGTCAAATTTGTGAAGTGGTGCCAAAACTAGTTAGCTCTTTGTTCAGGTGGGTTCGAAAGATTTGGTTTGCAAGTTGTTTCCCTCAGGTTGCAAGAAATGTGCGCTGAAACCTTATAGCAAACATAATGCCAAGTTTAGCCCAGAAGATTCTCCCTAACCTCTGTTTAGGTGGAATTGGTTATGCGTTTGTTGACGACGTCTGCTTATTTTGTTGCCTTTATTTCTCATTCATACTGGAGTTGTTACTACTATAGTATTATAGTATGTGATCACTTTTCTGTTGATGTTCAAGCAATATTGGTTATTTATTCACTTGTTAGTGCTTTGCTCTCTGTTTTATCAGTAAGAAGTGTTTGGGCTGATAAAATAAGGTATCCAGCTGCTGCTACGTGTAGAAAGTATGAACCAAGAGGTTGTTTAATGGCTTGGCATCAAATGAACTTAAGGAAATTCATATGTTTAGGCTTTAGCATATATCCATCATGCAGCCTGCCCTGCATCATTTGTGAAGCAAGTATTAGTAGTTTTTGCCATGTTTATATTTTTATGCTGCCAACTTAGAGCATCGGATGTGTTTGGTATCTCAATCAAAACAGTGTTTTACTGCCCTTCTTTCACAAGGGACAAAACCGATGGGGTTGGACTTGTGATGCTCATGGGCATAAAATTTTTCTTAAGTTTATTTGATGACAACCCATTAAACTACACGCAGTGGTAGCTGGATACCTTATTTTATCAGCCCATACACTTCTTACTGATAAAACAAAGAGCAAAGCACTAACAAGTGAATTAATAACCAATATTGCTTGAACATCAACAGAAAAGTGATCACATACGATAGTACTATAGTAGTAACAAGTCGAGTATGAAATAAAGAAATGAGGACAACAAAATAAGTAGACTTCGTCAACAAACTCATAACCAACTCCACCTAAACAGAGGTGGGGAGATTGTTCAGGGTTAAACTTGGCATTATGTTTGTTACAAGGTTTCAGAGCACATTTCTTGCAACCTCAGGGAAACAACTTGCAAACCAAATCTTTCGAACCCACCTGAACAAAGAACTAACTAGTTTTGGCACCACTTAACAGATTTGGCCGTATGAAAACCTCTTAAAGCTAAACTGTTTTTGCCATGTAATTATTTTAAAATGTCAGATTGCTGACTTAAGAGCCTAACAAAATCGGCATGTAGAAAATCCTTGTTTGAAATGTGTTGCATATTAAACTGCCTTTGCCGAAATGAATGAATAATTTCTTGTCTTCCAGCTTTTGTTTTGTTGTCATATTTTGACTGAATTCGGAATGTGGTTTGTCCAATTTGAAATATAAAATTTTTCTTTTTCCTTCCAACTGGCTAGAAAACGTTGGCTGATCAATAAACTATGGCAAAACAATTGTCCGCAAAAACAATATGACATTTTTAGTTCATGGAACTGCTATTTAATGGAATAACAATAGAAATGAAAGGAAGATTGTGAAATGTAATGGACTATTTGTTTTGAATCCATCGTAGTTATTCCTAGCTATTCCTCATTTCATGAAATAGCTATCCATCCACCTCTCACGGAATAGCTATTCCATGATTCAAAGAACAGTTAGAATTTAGAAATATATACGATGGATCCAATACAAATATTGCATCACATTTCACAAATTTCATTCATATCTACACACGGAAAAGCAATTCCACGAACTAATCGCAACCTGAATGCTGAATGTTTTATAATTAAATTATGATAATCTTCCGTGTAATATTACGGATTGTGCTCACACTTTCTAAAAACTCCAACTAGATCGAGAAAATTAGCAAAAATTGGTCGGCTATAAAATGTTGCAGTTAAACTTGGCTTCAATAGATAAACAAGGGAATTTAAGTGCATTTTTTTCATCTAAAACAGGGATCGCTACCAAACTATGCAATAGTTCAAGGTCAGATATGCCAAAATGAAACTGAATATAACAAGCAATTACTAAATGCTAATTTGCAGCAGAAATAGCATCTGAACAGTAATGCAGCTAAACACCTAGACAAACACGTGTTCTAAACATCCCAGAAACTGAAACTAAAATGAAAAACATGTAATGTTCATGTCAATATAACTTTTTCTATGACTCTACCTTGTGAAGTTTGCAACGCTTCTCATTTCCGATTTGCAGTAATCAATGAGCACAATGCTTGCTGTGGTGCATAGCTTTTTTACTTGTCTTTTTTCTCCCTTTTGACTTCCTTCTTTTGGTATAAAATGATCTGACTTAGAATGGTACCGTTGGTAACAACACCAAGAGCAGATCCCATAACAACTAAAAACAATCAAGGAAAATAGCTATATGTCCACGCATTATATCAATAAGAAAAGCTGCTTATACAGCTTTAAATTGAGCACAATAATATACAGTGTTTTAAAAATCGGCCAAGGCGGGATTTTTAAAACACCGCACCAATATTGCAAATTGACCGACTAGGCAGGAAAGGCAGCTCTAGTCGGTGGGTTTTCTGTAATAAAAAATAAATTCTCTGTCTGTGTTTTAAAATTCGGCACCTTGGCAGGATTTTAAAAACTATGTTTATGATAAAAAAGTTTTTACCCTTTCTTGTATCAAAATATGTATAAACAACATCATTTTGCTTTAGAATATTTAATATGATTCATGTTAGAATATTTATTGGTCAACAAATACTTTTTGAAAGCTTGCCACCACTTATATGTAAGTCCGCCAAGAAGTCATCTGTGCCTAGCGTGCTTTTTAAAACATTGATACATAGGGGAGGACTTAGGATCATGATCAGTCAGCTGCTAAAGGCGGTTTTAAAAAGATCAACTAGCGCTTCAGCACTCAAGCAAAAATAAATATAGAAAAATCTGGCAAGGATACCACTTGATGGTGCTTTTTCTTGCATGCTGGTAAAAACTCTCACTGCAAAAAATTTGAGAAAAAATCGCACTGGGTAAAAATGTGCATGAAACCAATATGTACTTAAAATTTCCATCAGTGAACTATATATCTTACCTATAGAACCAGCAAAGTTCATAAAACATGTCAAGAAGCTGAGTTCCCCTGTGCTTTTGTTCTGCAAATGTAGAAGAATAAGACATTTAGAATGTAAGAGGCTAAGCGCATACTGGAAAGAGCAAACAAAACAGACAATGCAACTAATTACTCTCTCTTGATCACTAAAATTGGCAACGCACATATTTTTCGAATCTGTCATAGTATGAAAAAGATATAAGCAACACTATCCTGCCTCAACTAACCAATTATAAGCATATAAAAGCTCAGAGAATTTACAAGTTACTGCAATACTCAAAACCAGAAGTATCCGAACATTTTAGAGAAATAAATCAAAAGTCCAACTTACAGAGAAATTTTCCCAAATCTGTGGAATCCGTGCAAAGAGGAAGATTGCATGCTGGGACGCCTGTAAA
Organism: Euphorbia schlechtendalii; assembly: GCA_949673415.1. Taxonomy (NCBI): domain Eukaryota; kingdom Viridiplantae; phylum Streptophyta; class Magnoliopsida; order Malpighiales; family Euphorbiaceae; genus Euphorbia; species Euphorbia schlechtendalii. The sequence goes on along the minus strand of CATIWQ010463483.1, from coordinate 4,887 downwards.
AATTTGACATCATATAACTTTCACCACAATAAGTGAAAGAAGAAAAAAGAAATGGCGCAAAAAGTAGTGTTCTAAAATAAAATGGTCAGAAAAATGGCACTTACATAGAGAGCTTCGAACAAAACGGGATCAATTTGACCAGCTAAAATAGTGGGTGCTACAGCACAATATCTAGCAAACTGAAATTAAGAAAACTTTGAAACCATAATAGCATTCTTTACAATGATCTTTATATAACAGCAAAATATAATCCAGGATACAGTAATGGCCTGATCCATGACACCACTGGCATAGGTTGTGAGAAGTAGTAGATGATAGCAACGAGAATTATGGCTGAAACACAATCAAAAGAAGAAGTGTAACTCAGTCCAAAATAAATTACCCCCAAAAAAAGTCTATTTCTAACTATTTTGGAGATCATTAACGATGAAATCAATTTCTGGGGAAAAATTGTCATTAAATTGGCCAATATAACCCCATTGACCTACAGCAGACAGGAATTTTCTAAGCTCAGCAGCTTTTTTGAAAGGAAAATCTAGGTTGAGCAAGGGCTTGTTGCGTGAATCGGCCAAACAAACCAATTTAACTATCAAATCAATTCTGTTGAGCTTAATTCCTAAACATATAAATCAAACTTCATTTTAACATATTAACTCAAAATTGTCGACATTTACACTTCTTACAAAGAGATTACAGATAAGGAGTTAAAGAGAGGGATATAAAATTGAACCTTGAATCAAAAGGAATGCCAATTCCCCAAAAGCTGAGAAAGGAAGACCTTTGTGAAGACAATATGCAAGAGCAATGGTGTAACCTACAACTTCAAGCTCGAAACCCACGAGGCTAAGCCCTCTAACACTTTTATGCTTCAAAATTTTCAATATCTAAGAAATGAAAACAGACTTTTCAGAATTGGGGAAACATTCGAGGCAAAAATAGAATGAAATGATACATACGAAGACGAAAATTAGAATAGAGTAAGAAAGGATTTTACCTGGGGGAGTTTGACGGTGGTGGAAGCGGCGACGATGCAATAACCAAGTAATTTGGAGATGAGAGGAAGCAAACAATCCTTTTCAGGAAAGTGACCATGGCGGAGAGAACCAATTGCACAGCTGAAATCAATCCCTAAAAACTCCATACTCTTTTACTTGTTTTCCTCGCGGTTGCCGTGTTGTCTTTGCTGGGATCTAATTCCAGATTGAAGCAACAATGATCGCATCTTGTAATGACTACCTTCTTTATTTCTATTTTTAATTTTCTTACTTCACTTGTTATTTTGGCAAAATACTTTTAAATAAACATGTCATCATGTAAAATTATTTTTAACTCGGTGACTTCAAATTCGCCTATAAAGTCTGAAGGTTGATGTATCATCAACTGAGACTGACACACTATTTTCTGTAAGATAGAAAAAAAATTCAAACAGAGAAACATATTTTCAACATTGCTGCAAGTGTGATTAGGGTATTTCTCAATTCCTTAAATCCTTCTTGTAAGGATTTTAAAATTTATAAGAAATATTTCTCATGATTTATTTTTGAAAGTTAATAAAATAAAAGTAGGTATAACTTATTTTTAGTTTTAAAATTTTTTAACTTGTGTTTCAAGTTTAAGTTGAAGCAACAATATTTAACTTTAAACTAATTATTAAAATCCTTGTTAATCTAGAAAGTGCAATGTTATGATTAAAATTCGGAAGAGTCTATATTTCGCATCACTCATTTAATGGTGATAAATGCTAAACTTATTTTTTTACTTTATAATAAATTAAAGTCATCGTACATTCATCTACTGTAAAATGGAAAGAAAAACTTCTTTTAAATTGCAGTAATAGATTTTCATTGCAAACCTCAATCTCAAAAATGCAAGAAATATGTTAAATTACCGGCATGCACTTCGCTGAAGTAAATAATTTATTTTATACTTCGACTTATTCAACAAATATTAATCATCAGTGCTTTTATGGGCCGAGCAATTTCAAGCCCAAGTGGTTTAAGGCAGATGATGCTGTGCAAACTGTTGTATGCCAATCAATTACAGGAATGTTTCTGAGTTGTTGTTATCACAGAAATTTTTATTTATATATTTTTAAAATAAAAACATTGTACAAAAGATTTTGAATTTCATTATTAATTTTTTCTGCTCAATTGAATGTTGTAGATCGGGTATTGTTATCAAATATTCTCCACTTGTGCTAGAGATGCAAATTTGTTCGCTCTTTTTCTTTTTTGTTGCATATTATTGCTGTTTAGTATTTTTTAGCTTGTGATAGCTATCTTCTGTAGCTAGTTTACGAATGGAATTGATCTCAAAATTCAGTGGTTAATGTGCATTGTCGGGCAATCAATTTCTCGAAATGGGAGTCATCTGGTGATTTCAGTATGCATGGTGGAAATATCATTACAAAATAATCATTTTAGTGACCAACATCGAAACATCTTATCATGGTGGCATTAACCACAGATCAAATTTCAATTGAAGGTTATCATGGATATGTAGAATCCGAAAAAGATAACTTGCATATAGATAAGGTGCTTTTGTCTTTTTTTGGAGCCAATGACTGATGTGGGGTGTATTAATGCCATTTGTTTCATTGTGAATTAACTAGGGATATTTTGTCCTCTAGGTACCGTTGGATACTTTTTTTTTTATGTGGTGCTGTTGATGAAAATGAGAATTGCTCTCTTTATTCAAACTACTTGAGTTTGTCAAAACTTAGAGAAGTCAACAGAATAGATCAATTCCTTATGTTAATGAACACAAGTATTGAATTAGCTCTGCATTCACCTTGTTTAGATGTACTAGAAACATTTGGTCTAGTTCCTGAAGTAGTTCTTCATTTAAAATCTTTGACTGTTTTATTTTCACGAATGTGGAAGTGCTGATATTTGATTGATCTTGCTATTATTCTGCATTACCGGACTTAATGTTGCCTGATAGTTTAACATTGGAATACTAGTAGTGAATGCTAGTAACAAGTCTACCAGTTTCTCTGTGAATTGCCTTTCAGCATTGAGATATGGGCAAAAGTGGATAGCAAGTAAATGTCGTGAGGGATTACTGTAACTTAAATGCATCATGAACATACTTTTGCATTTGTAAGTTACAGAGCTAGATTTTTTAATGTGTGTAGCAGGACATTGAAGTTCTAAGTCTAACACCACTTCACAAATTTGACCATAATCTAAATATAAACTGTTAGAGGGTGTTCATAGCAATACTAGTAAACCACATTATGAAATCACAATCTAACCAAAGCAATGTGATTCAAAACAGAGATCCATTTTCCTGAAGCTCAACTTCACCGTCATCTAAATTACAGCTACAGATCCCCTTCAACTTCTTAACTAATTTGCACCCTCGTAAGCATAAATGAATGATCATTTTCCTTCAAGTCTTGCTTTTTCTCTTTCGCCATCGTTTCAGACAATTCCTCCATCATTACTTTGTATAATCCATTTTGTGTCAAAATCACTTATATCTTAATATCGAATTTTATCATCGTCCTAGTAAATTTCCACAATAAATATTAATTGACTTTGGTACTAATTTATTAGGGAAATAACCCCGGCAGTGGAACGGAATATTTATTTTTGACGATTAGAATGATATCAAAATAATCGAGAAATATTAATAGAAAAAATGGAGAAAAACACTTAGGTAATGTTATCAAGTATTCTTAACTTGCCTCTAGGTATGCAATTTTGATCGATCCTTTTTCTTTTCTGTTGCATATTATTGCTGTTTATTTTTTTTTAGCTTGGTATAGCTGTCTTCTTTAGCTAGTTTTTACTCTAATAATGTGCATGGTCGCAGAAGTTGTACATCTAGGGCAAACGATTTCTCAAATTGGGGGTCATCCCTGTCTCTGCTGATATACAAAATTATCTTTGAAGGGACCAACATCGGAACATCTTGTCATTGTTTAGCTTTCAAAAACATTGCAGCTGAACAAGGGGCAATAAACAACATGGACTTGATATGGCTATCGGATGAGATCAGATTCAATTGAAGGTTATCATGGAAGTGTTGAATCTAAAAAAGATAAGGTAATGAGGGCAAAATCATAATTTGTAAGTAGCTGTCAATAAATTGACCTTTCATCCTGGACCAATATCCTCTACAGTTGTAATATATCTAACCCCAACACTATTCATTCATTAATATGCTGATTTACTCTTTAATTTCATCTTAATTTAAAAGCTGTATAGCAGCTGAGTGCAATTGGTAAAGGTATCGCCTGGAAACAGAATTAAGAATTCATCTGATAGAAAAAGATAACTTGCTTATAGGTGTTTTTGTCTAACTATTTGTGGAGGTAATGACTGATGTGGGGTCTATTAATGACTTATGAGGTTGCCATTTGGTTTCATTGTGAATTGACTCGGGATATTTTCTCCTCTACATATCATTGGATGCTACTTTTTTTACTGTGGTCATTGAAGAGTAAAATGAGAATTACTAAATGATTGATTTCGCTATTATCCTGCATTACTGGAATTATATGTTGCCTGATAGATTAACATTGCTACACTGGTAGTGTTGGCTAGTAACTAATCTACAAGTTTCAGCATGAAATACAGTGTTACTTTCGTATTTTGAAACCAGATATTGACCTTTTTTAATTGGACATGGTGAAATTGGATAGGAGTTCGGTAAGTAAATGTACTGAGGGATTACTGTAAACCATATTTTTGCATTTATAAGTAGCAGAGCTAGATTTTGAATAGACCTGTTCGCGGGTTCCATGGGCCGGGCTTGGACACATATTTTTTTAAAAAGCCCGGCCCGAGCCCGAGCCCGTCAAAGCCCGAAGATTTATGGGCCGGGCTTGGTTTTTATATAAATACCCGAGCCCGGCCCGACGAATAATTTTATATATTT
>CATIWQ010463439.1:0-10865 GCA_949673415.1 Euphorbia schlechtendalii | reverse complement strand
AACAAACCAATTCCTTTTGTAGAGAGCTTCCTACAAAAGAGTTTAAAAGAGTTTTTTCTTGTAGAGTAATTTATTACTACAAGAGAGTAATTAGAGAGGGGGTTTTGATTGAATTAACATTGTGAGTAAAATTTGGGTGTTTTCAACTGTCCTAAAATTACCTCGAGTTTGGGTATACTTGAGAGAGCTTGTATTTTGTATTCCCATTATTTATTAGTGGAGTCATCTTGGTGCTTAGTGGTTTTTCCCTTTCAAGGGTGTCCACTTAAATCTCCGTATTTCTTTATTGTTTTACTTGTTTTTACTATTTTAGTTAACACATATCACCCTGCTACCGAATTAATTATCCGGGCCTAACATGGATGACACATGTACTAAAATGAAAAGGAGTAGTAGAATTGATATTGTCATTCATGGAGTAAATTGTTCCAAACACTAGCTCTCACTATATAATTTTCCAATAGATGACAATACATGTTCTGATCTGGAAATTGTCTATCAGTTCGCACGAAAAATGTGTTATACAATTTTTCAAAAGCATGCTCTTGTATTAAAGAGAAATATGGTTTCGTTATTTTTTTTAAGAAACAAAACAAAAGTAAAAGTTTTTTTTTCATCAGGAAAAGGTTAAATTCATGAAATATTTTAAAGTATAAGAACTTTGTCATGTGATATTGTAAATTAAAAAAATCTGTGATGACAACTCCTTTTTCCTATTATGTTGTCATTTTACAAGTATTAGTCGGTGCACTCCTCACCATGCAAATGTAAGAGGTAATGAGTAATATGTAGTCTTGATTTTGAGGCATGGAATGTGTAATATTTCAATTGAATATATTGAATGGCTAATTAATAACAAATGCACACATTGCACCCCTAGTGAAAGTTAATTTTAGTTAAAACAGTTTTCATCATCTTTCAAAGTAGTGATGATATGTTTTTTTTTTTTTGCAATGTAAGCCGCAGTGATTTCAGTAGCTTAATAATCGAAATGTAATAAATTGAGAAAATGAAACACCTGAACCTCTTTCCATTTTTTATGAACTTGTAACTTGAATAATTTGACATTCTCCCACCCCTTCTACTATGAAAACTCTACTAATTAACCTTATTATTTTTTTATTGCGATTATTACTTTGATTTTCTCTCTATGGGTCGATCTAATGGGCTGACCTGGATTTAGTTTGTGGGCCTTTAAAATATTTATATCATATGTAGGTCCAATCATAATATAAACTAAATTAGGCTGGTGTTTTAAAAAATGCTAGAGGTCTAGGCGGGGATTAAATGGGGTTTAGGCGTGCTTAGGCGCTAGTCGGCAAGGTTTAGGTGCTAGGCGTAGTCAGGAGGCGATCCTCAAAATAACGCCTAGGCGGGACTTTTAAAACAATTTATTAGGCTTTAAATAAAATTTTTGTTATTTATCTTACAATTTGAGTTTCTCCTGCCAATCCATTAAATCACTTATTTAGTAAGAAAATATGCTAAAATAGATTGACTCAAACCTTGAACTCGTAAACAATATTACAAGATATATTATAAAATTTGTACATGGATTATAATTTTCAACAAACCACTTACAAAAAGAAAAGAAATGTAAAACTGGCTTTTACACAAATGAATTCCATATTTACCTTTGGATCATGGAGGACAAAGAAGATCTAACAAGAGGTAAACAACATCAGAACACAAGGCAAAGAGCAATATGAGAAAGAAGAAGACTAAAGCTACCTTAAAGAATATTATAAATAAAATAAAAGCAATCAGGGTTTGAAAGAATAATAAAGTTGGTGAGTCTGATATTAGCATTTGCTATTCAATAGTTGTGTTTTGAATCTTTTGATGAACATAAAAATAATATTTCTTCATATATAACGACAGCGTTGAGTATTCTTGAGTTTTCTATATTTTTATACAGGCTACTAATATTCGAGAAGTAACCAGAAATCTTCTTTATAAGATGGATTATAGCTTTAATTATTGCATTGTAGTCTTTTCAATGAGCAATTATCATTTTTTGGTTAAACTGAAGAAAATACTAGAGTTCACTATGGAAATTGGGTAACTATCCACAATCGTATGGGCTTCGACAGAGAAATTTTAGGCCCATTTGGCTCATTGAATTTTCAGTCCATTATTCTCTAGAAAAGTTTATGTATATTAAAAACTTGGCCAAGTGCCTAGTTAGTCCATAAATTTGATAGTTTTTATTAGAAGTCACCTCAAATTTGAAAGCCCTTACTAGCTCTTGAACTTGGCAAAAGTTCATTTGTGATCTCCCCCTAATGTCACGTGTCACTTTTTGATTGATTTGATTCTTTATCAAATTTGTTATTTTTCTCTTTCTAATCAAAATATGGCATGTATCACTTGAAGGGTTTAAGAGTGTTATTTTGCTAAGTTTTAGGGGGCTCGCATATATTTTTCAAAGTTAAGATGAAATTTAGTAAAAAGTGTAAAGTTCGGAGACTAACTAAGCATTTAGACTTAAAACTTTCAGCTGGTTTAATTTAAATGATTAAATACCATAAATGTTATTAATGTAAATTTGATATCTTAAGAAAATTGAATATATTAAATCTAGGTTGCACGGACACACCCGAGTGTCATATGCGACACGGACATGTGAAGATGAAAATATTGAAAAAAATGTTGATCACAACGTTTAAAATAATTATATATAAAAAATGTAAATCACGTGATTTGAAATAACTATATATATACCGCATTTATATTTATTTATAAAATTTAAAATAAATAACTAATTTTTAAATCGTATCAATTTCATTTCATGATCTATTATATTAATTATATAGAAATGTATACATTTGAAATGGTTTAAAATTAAAATCATTTTACTACCGATTCATGGTAGATTTTTTTCATAATACAACATCGTTCGGAGTCCACTAAGTATCCGTGGAGTGTTCAAGGCGTGTCCATTTAGAAAATGGAGTGTTGGACATGTATCCGACGCATGTCCGAAGAGTATACGTGTCTGTCGCGTATTCGACATGGGACACTTTAAGTTTTGAAGTGTCCATGTATTATGATATTAAGAGTATTTATCAAAATAGGGTTGTTTTGCCAAAATATTTACAACCCATGTTTACTCAATCACATATTAACTCATTTTAAAGATTCCAAAATACATAAAACTATTACGCCCAAACCTAATTACTTATTCACGTTCTTCGTTCTTCTCCTCCATTATGTAGCAATTCCCGATTTTCAATCTCCTTCCATCAATGGAGATTTCGTTTTTAGTCCCTCTCTTCCCCTTACATGTGATGGCAACCACAATCGTCGACTTCTCTGCCTCCAACCATATCCGCTTCTGTTCGATCTGCTTTCACCTCATCTATGGCTTCCTTCCATTTTCAATTGAATCTCCTTCTCATATTGTTGTAGTTGCTCCTTTTCTTGTCGCCACTTCTCCTTCAGTCTCTTTGCCAACATAGGTTACTCCTCCACTCGTCGGCGATGGCGATACTCCCTCTAATCATTGCTCATCTTCTTACAATTTCATATTGTTCGGGTTCTATTGAAATTGACATGATTTTATCGTAGGGAAGAATATGAGCAGGAGAATTAATTTTTTTGGATCATTGTTAATATGCATTTTATGTGATACTTTGGTGTTAGTTTGACTATAATTTCATGTGATACAGATGGTCCTGCAATTACAAAACTAGATGATCCTGCAATTACCAAACTTGAAATTGAGCCCAGAAAACATATTATTTCTAAATTAGTCAGAAAGGGGAGCCTTGTTTAGGAAATTTCAGACAAATTATTTAAATAATTTCCATCGCGAAAAAATAAAAGGTCAATTATTGAGGGGTTTTCTTAACTTGTTTCTAATTTTAATTGTCAGAGAAAAATAAGAGATAGAGAGACGAAATTGAATGGATAAATTTAAAAAACTGAAAAGCAAGCGTGGAAATTCCAAGCCTGAAAAGGAAGTCCCATGTGTACCTGACGTGGAAGGGACCCGCCAGCAAAAAGGTCACCTTCATGTCCGGTGGCAAATTGCCATTACTCAAAATTCTCTACTTAACCAATCTTTCCATACTTGAGCAAACATATTTATTTATTTTTTTTTTTTTTACGAAGAGCAAACATATTTAGTTTGTACTGTAACAAATTTATTTACCATTCTTTGTGGTACGTTTAAAACATTTTTTTTATAAGAGGTTTGTTTAAAACATTAAAGGAAAAATGCCATTTTCCCCAATCAAAATACATGGCAATTTTTAAGAGATAAATGTATGTTTGATGTCTTTATATGAAATGACGTCTGTTATTCATGGTTAATAAGGTCTCTTGAAAACTTCTATTAATGTTTTAACACTTCAGCACACAATTTTCCTAGGAGTCGAAGCGACAACTTCACTAATTAGCATTTGATGAAATATTATTACTCTAGTAAGTTGAATTGTCCGGGTTCAAAATATGGCTATGAAACCAATAAATAATATTCCTTTCGGTGACAATAGATTGTCATTCTACGATTTTCATAAAATTAAAAGAACATTTATTACTCTATTAAAGTGAATATATTATCCTTTTTATTTTGTCATAAAATTATACCTATTCTTAGTTATTACCTTATAATTTCATATTATACGCAATTTGTTTTTTAATTAATATAATGGTAAATTAGGAAAAAACTATTGAATATTGCATTTGATACGTGAGAATGTCAAACAAAAGAGAAAATAGAATCTTGACTAAAATGATAATCTTTCGGCTTCGTATCATATCATTAAAACAATGTCAAATGCATCAACACCCCTTAACTTGTTAACAAAAGTCTTTCAAAAGGATCCCCGCAACTTGGCAAATGTGAATCACTTAATCCCTTCTCAATGCTCCATGTTAAAATTTGGTTAGTTTGATTTTTCAAATATGAAATCTTTTGATTTTTCTCTTTCCAACTAAAACTTGACACATGACATTAAAAAAGCAAACTGATGTATTTTTACCTAGTTAAGGGAAGTTGATTAAAACTTTCAAAAGTTAAAAGGTAACTAATTATCAGGCTTTGTTGTGAAGTTGAAGGACGCGTTGGATTTGACCTTTAACTAATTGAGTTGAAAGTTTTACTACTTGGTAAGACCCAAGCTCTACTTACTATTTTAAGCAGATAGATGATAGATCAATTTATTTATAACACAATATAAAGTCTCACGAGCTTAAAATTAACTCTTTTAACTCAATTTATTGAATTAAATTTAAAATTAAATAATTTATGCATCTAAGTACGTGATTTTTCAAAATTATTTCATAGTTTCCTCTACGTTCAAGAAGTGCATTTGCTCACTTAACATCAAATGTCACCTTCTTATTGAATAGAGAAAATCATGATAAAAATGAATTTTCAAACCAATCAAAAGCCGACGCATGATTTAAAGTAATTCACTTTTTGAGAGTAAGTTTACACTGCATAAAGCGATTCACTTTTAAAAGTTGAATAAATTACATGATAACTTTAGGAGTTCAAAGTGAATAAGTTTTTTTAAAATAAATAGCAAAATACATCGACACATTTCTAACTTAGTAACAAAAATCAGATGTCATCATGAACTTTCAAAAGTTTCAATCAATCCCATTAAGTTAAGTTGGCAAAAATGTATCAGTTCTCTCTCTCTCAATATCACGTGTCAACTTGTAATTGGAGAAAAAAAATCAAAAATTACATATTCGAAAAATCAAAAAAGCAAATTTACGTTAAAGGAGGTAAGTGATTCGCTTTTACCTTATTGAGGGGGTATTTGATCTGTTTATAAGTTGAGATGACATCTGATTTTTATTATAAGTTAAAAGGATAATGATACAATTTTTAGCGTATAAATTCGGATTCTTGCAAACATGCCATAATATATGACATGCATGCATGTATGTATATATATGTATGATGTATGTATGTATGTATATATATGTATGATGGTGGAGAACAGAATGAGAAAGGGATAGTTGGATTGGGAGTAATTGTCAATGCCGAGTCAGAAAATGAGACCCCAACGCCTCACTTTCCTCTTTCTTTATTTCTTGTCTCCTTTCTCGCTAATTCCATTATCCATCAAACCACTGTTTTTTAATTTTTAAGGTAATAAATATTATCATGTTCTCCAATTTCATATACATTTTTTATGTTGTATTATCATGTTAACCTCGCTTCTAGAATTCTCTCAGAGGGAATTCCTTTCTTTTTCAATAATTAAAATACTTCTTTATGCTTGTATCTATTTGATGATACAAATTTTTGTTTCAACTTTACCGAATAACAATTTTTTAAATATTAAATCTCATTAATATTAATTCAAGTAAATTTAATTGGTACATCTTTTAAAATAAAGTTAAGAAATATCTTTAAAAATTCTTTTTCATAGTAAATCAAACATTCCATTGTACACATGCAATCATATTATATTAATCATTATTATGTATACCAAAAAAAATAAAAAAGCACTAATTATAATAAATAACATAATGAATGCGGTTAACATGAAGTCACTAAAGATTAAACTGGTTTTTAAAAAAAGTATTTGATGCAGTAGAAATAGATTCGATGCTTTCAGTAATTCAGTTTGGGTATTCAGTTACACCTTTCTTCTGATAGTGTTTTGTTTTTGCTAATTGGGCCAGTGGTCAAACAGTGTTAGGGATGACAACGGATCCCGGATCCGGATCCGTTTTTTAGGGTCCGGATCCCAATTTTATAGACCTGTCGGATCCAGGTTCGGGTCCAGGGTCCGGGTAATGAAACCCAGATCCGGATCCGGATCCGCAATTAAATATTAATTGTATTTTTTTATTTATTATTTACCCTGAAAATATTGGATAATTAATATTATTTGATATCCACGTAAATCCAATTGCATGAACATAATTAAATTATCATGTAAACTATTTAAAATAAGGTGAAATGTACAAGTATGGAAATTAAAACTAAGAATTTGATGTTAATTACATAGACCCGTTTTGGACCCGGATCAGTAAATTATGGACCCGCCAGATCCGGGTCGGATCCGGGTCCAATATATTAAAACGGATCCGGGCAGGGTCCAAACCAGATCCGACCCGGATCCGGCCCGTTACCATCCTTAAACAGTGTTGTGGATTTACTTCTGGGTTTTTTCTCAATGTGTGAATCAAATAACTCATGTTGTAGATAGAGATATGAATTAATTTGTACATAGGGCTCTTTGTATTAAAACCCACATTTTAGCTAACTACTCTGCAAATTGGTGAGGCTTATGATTAGTTATCGACATATTTTTAGAGGTTGTGGACCTTCCAACTCCACTTTAAGATGTGTAATTATCAATATTTTATTATTTACGGTAAACATATATAAGAAAAATATTTATATCAATTATATACTTTAATAATTCATAATTCCGTTCAAGATAATGTGTAATAGTCGGGAAGCCAGTTAAAGATGATGAAAAGTGGTTTACATGTAAGCACTAAAAGCTTTTCAATTTTTATTTGTTATAACATCCTTCAATTGACATAATAATGTAACTGTGTGTATCAATTTTCCTATATTTTACATTTTCACAATAATTACTTCCCTGTACTTTACTTTTATTATATTGTTTGGTCCCTTTATGTATATTATGTCGTTCTATATTAAATTTTACCGAGATGTACATTTATAACAAAAATCACTATTGATTGTGATATTTTGACATTCAATTTTCTTTTAATTTGTCTATTTAACACAACCATAAGATAAAAATGTAATAAAAAATGTGCAAAAGTAAATTAAAAGACAGTTGATTCATGAAATACTTTACAAAGTCAGTAGATGTGATAACTATATAAACAAATATTGTCAAAAAAATATATGTAACATCATTATATTTAATAGAGAGAACTTAATAATACATGGAGGGAGGTGGTAATGGGAAATGCAAAACATAAGGAGACATTTATTAATTTTTTATAAATTCAGGGAGATACTAGTGCATTATGTCAAACACGAAGTATAAAAAATGCACTAATTTACCCCTGATTGTCACGTGTCAACTTCCGGTGAAAAGAGAAAAATGATACATTTGAAAAGTCAAATCAACCAGAAGGTGACATGTGACATTTAAAGGACAATATTTTTTTACAAGTTTAGGGACAATCGTTTGTTTTTTAATGTTCAAGGATCATTTGACTTTTGAGGCTAAGTTCAGAGGGCAATCATGTATAACCCTTCTCCTTTAATAAAAAAAAAGTACTATAGAATTTTTTGTTTATACTTAAATTTCATTTAAACAAATTTTCAGTTATTAAGATTACAGTTTTATTCATAAAAAAGAAACATTTTTAAAATAAAAATCACTGTGATAATTTTTTTTTTTATCTAAACATGGTGTAATCGGGCTTCGGACAAATAATAACGTAGAATACATCGAATACAACATTATAAAATTTTGGATGCCCACATCTCCAACATGGTGTAATCTAAAATGAAAAATTAGGGCTAAATGCACAAGATTAAAGGCGGTGTGCCGCATAAACTTTAAAAAATAAAAAGCTTCAAATAATTTATAAACAAGTAAACAATGTTAAGTTTGCATTGTCAATACTCAATTCTTGTAGTTGGAAAGATAAAAATTAACAATGAAGTAATATTTAAAAAGTAAAAAATAATTATGTGTCATTGATAGTCAATTAATGTTTTTTCAAGTTTAAAGTTATTATTACAACTTTTGAAAGCTCATGATATATAATGCTACTTCCGTTATAGAAAGATTCAAAACTAATAAAACATTTATTACACCATTAAAATGATGTATTTATCTTTTTACTTTATTGTAAAATTTTATTCTTTCTTAAATATAGCCTAATAACTTCATTATACTTAATTTATTTTCTAATTAATGTAAAAATAAATTAGAAAAAAATGTTAAATTTAACATTTATAATTTAAAATGATAAATAAAAAAAATATTGAATAAAATGATAATTTTTTGACGCTAAAAAAAATATATCATAGCATAACTTTACAAGATCCCCGAATAAGCTAAATATATTTTGCTTTTTTCCCTTATTTTTTAAATAATAATGCAAGGTGTTAAACAAATAAACAATTTGAGATTTTAAAACTAATTCACTATAAATAGTGAATTAGTATCAGTATTAAAATCATCAACCAATTCTATTAATGCTTCCAAAATACTTTTTTTCCCTTTAAAAAAAGTAAAATAGTGATGGTGTCACTGTTCAAAGCAAGACGTACGATGAAGTATGCAAATTTGTATCATTACATTATTTTTCTTTTCCAAAAAGGATTCAAATTTACTGATGTGATACTCACTGTACTATCTTTTTTAATAAAAGCATTGTACTATTTACACCATAGCGCCATTGAATTATTATATCATATCCATAAGTCACTGTGCCTTTTGCTAATCAAAATTTTACATTATCATACGCATTAAAGTAAATGTCGTATTAAATAATTACTAAATATCAACAACAAATACATATCATTCTCATATTCAATTATTCAATCTTGCTCACCTTTGAAAAACTAATCATTATGGGTTGTGAATTTAAATTAAAGAATGACATTACACAGTTACTCCCCAATCTTTTGTTTATTAAAAATAGGATAATCTGCGAAAAAATAACCCGTGATTTAGGTTGTTTTCAAAATAGGATTTGTGATATTTTGAATCTCAAAAAACGGTCTGAGATTTCACACCATTAACAAATAAGGGATTTTTCGTTAACTTTGTCAAAAGTGATAACTTGGCGTAAGAGTAATTTTGGGAAAATTAAATTTTTTCTATCCTACTTTGACTGCTTCCTCCTTCAATCTCAATCACTGCTTCCTCCTTCGTCCTTCAATCCCAAACTTCATTATCTCTTTAAAACTCCATCGTTCTCTTCCTCTACCATCATCACACAACAGTGGACTCAAGTCCTCAACTCTTCAAGCAATCCTCGCCATCACTTTAAGTTTCGTGTTTATCACTTTTCTTTTCACCTTCATCTGCCTCCTCTGCGAATCCTCCTCAAATCTTCGCCGTCGGAACGTCCCTCACCACCACAATCGTTGACGAATCAAGCAGCAACAATGGTAGTTCAAAGAATCTAGTGTTTTATCCTAAATTTAAAATCAAGTTCTAGAAGAAGCTAAAAAGGAGATCAATTTGACGAAAACTTTTCATCTCCCTCTTTAACTCATCGTTATCTCTCTCCTTAGTCCTTACCATCACACTCTTCAATCGGCGTTCTTTACCAGCACTCACTTCGTCAGCGTTCGTTTCATTGGTTTTCGGGAAATTACCCCAAAAATGCAAGAATTTTCCTTATTTTCCCCATCTCAAGAACTGTGATTTGTTTCTTTTTTAATTTTATTTTTCTCTCTAAATTGGGTTCAATGTAGAATAATGAGACAAATGTTCAACTTTTATTTTGTTTTATTGGATTTGTGAAATTTAGGTCGAACAAAATGACCCTTCTCTGCAACTTCTCTAGTTAGGAGAGATCTATAAAAAATGTATACTCTAAAAATGGGTTTACTGTTGGTAGCGATGGGTACGAATCAAAACTTCTGATAATGGTAGATTGGGTAAACTCGGCAAGATTCGAAGATCTATATCAACTAATTTGAGCTCTTGACCATTTGCTTTACCAAGGCTACCTTCTCCAGCTCGATAATATTCCTCTCTAAATTCATAAGAAGCTTTGTAATTGAACCATTTTAATTTACCATCTTAATTTAATTTATTGTTTGGAAATCATTGTAATATCCAACTTTTTATCATTTTGATTTGATTTCTTATTTGGATCAGATTGATTCGTAATACAAAAATTGAATTCATGTTAAGTTGGATTTTAGGATCTTTTTA
>CATIWQ010463429.1:0-14222 GCA_949673415.1 Euphorbia schlechtendalii | reverse complement strand
AAAGAATAGACACCATCGTTCTCTTGAAGAAGTCTAGTATTCTTCAAGTAACTCCCATCCATATATCAAAAGTACTCACCCAGTTGTTGAACATAGGGGAGTTCGTTCTGCGCACCCATTATAATGGCAGTGATAATTTTGGCCACCCCAATCTTGTTCATTATGCTCGTCGAATTCTTCTTCATCATGTCCCAAATTATATCCACGAACTACACTTTTTGCTTATTCATTGAGCAA
The DNA here is from genome assembly GCA_949673415.1 of Euphorbia schlechtendalii. Taxonomy (NCBI): domain Eukaryota; kingdom Viridiplantae; phylum Streptophyta; class Magnoliopsida; order Malpighiales; family Euphorbiaceae; genus Euphorbia; species Euphorbia schlechtendalii. The sequence goes on along the minus strand of CATIWQ010463429.1, from coordinate 13,985 downwards.
GAAAGAACAAACAAATCTCTCTTTTAAACTTTGGTGTTCTCTACTCGACAAAATAGTGAAGTGGCAAAGTATTTGTGGAGTAGAAGAATACACTCATCCGTAATACATTTATTTGGAGAATTTTTGGGATCGAAAACTCTCTTACCCATTAAATTTTCCCAAACTCAATTTGCTGGAAAAGAATCTATCAAGCTTCATGAATTTGTGACTTCAAACCCAAACCAAGTACTCATCATCTCTCTTGTAACGGTATAATGTCTACCTTGGTTGCGAAATTGAATTACCCTCTTCTTTTTGTCTTCAAAATAGAATGTCACTAGACATTCCAAAATCCACACATGATTTTTTGGAAATCACATCCCAACAAACGTGCTTAAACCTTAATCAGAGATATACATCCCCATTTGCTCATGGAGGCCTAAAGTCTCCAAGAAAACCATATCAAGAAAGATCATACTGATGATTGCCAATATATTCAAAACTTGGAATCTTTTCCCCTCCTCACATGAATGAATGGGAAAAGGACAATCGTATTCTTATTGATAGTTTGGGATTTCTCTTATATTGGCGGCTACCTTAACACGAGGCATGTTGGTTTTTGAAGTAAAGGTTGAAAAAGGTTTAGATTGTAGAAGAATAGAGATGAAAGAATCAAAACTTTAGAAAGCTTTGTAGAAGGTTGTGGTGGTTATGGGTTCAATCTAGACCTTTATATGGAATTCTAATAGGTCATTGATTGGCAAAAATAGTAAATATAGCCGTTTTTCCTTCAAACTAGCCTTTAATGGCAGTTTCAGCCATCTGTCACATGTTAATCGTAACCTGTAATGATCAAATTTTACCCATGTCATGATCGCTTGTGACTTTCTTCACAATAGGAATAGAAGGTTTTATTACATAATGTCACGGGCGTGATCTATAGTCGTGTTCGCGAACTTCTTCAATTCTTCTATTTCTTCAATTTTTAGACTTAGTTATAGAAAAACATAGAATAACAAACATGTTAAATATGAATAATAAATATTTACTATTTTCATACCTAGAATGATTTATGGTGAAGATAGTAATTGAATATCAACGTCTTGTTGTTCAAATTTATTTTCGTACTTAACATACATTGACAAACATACAAACAAACAACAAATAACAAACTGTACAAAATCCTAAACCTAAGTGAAAAGCAAATAATTATTCGAAGGAAATCGATTCTGTCAACTGGTCAATCTTATAATAAGATTCACATAGATCTCGCTCGATGTCAAACATCAGTGTATGAATATCATCGATTTTCCTATGAATTGAGATTTGCGCCTCCGTAAGTTCATTCAACTTTCCTCGGAAGTTGGTTGCTTTTCGTTCTTCTTCCCTTGAAATTTCCCTTTCTCTTTTTCTGTTTTCTTCCACTCTCTCCTCCCATGATTTCCAATCATGAGTGATCCTATCTTCTCCAATGCACTTTACTAGAAATCCATACTCGAAGAAAACTTCAGTGGTTAATTCTGGAATCTCTTCTTCATCAGTAAAGACTTCAGTGGAATAGGGCATTCTCCCAATCTGTCCTAACAGATATGCCATCGTTCGACACCCATATTCTGTCATTTCGAGATTTTGTGCGGTAGACATAAGTGTCTCCATCAGTATCCTCGAAACATCAATAGGTGTGCCATTCCAAATTGCTTCCATAACAAACAATTCTTCAATAATGATAAGATCGAAAGTTGACTTACCAAATAATGCACCACTTAAGTAAAAGTGCAATGCGAGTAAACAAGGATCACGAATCCACTAGCTATAGCCAGATGCTTGTTTGAACTCTATTTGGTCGGTTAGGTGGTTCCATGTTGGTAAAGGACTCCAAGCAGGAGACATTTTGTTGTAGCATTCCATTGGAAATCCCTTATACTTGTTAAGTGCCTTCCTTTTCATCTTGTACTAATTTCCTTGATGCGATCCTTTTTGTTGTTTTTCCATTCCAACGTTACTAACATTTCCGTAAAGTTTTCTACACTATTCCCCAAAGATATGTTTGAATAAATGACAAAGTTAAGATTTCTGATATAGTACATTACCCTATTATAAACCCCAAGATTGATGAAACTGTTCCTATGAATGGTGTAGGAACTTTTGTATTCAGCCTCCTTGATTATCTCGAAATGATCTCCTTCTTCATGAGAATAGATCGGAAATGATGCCTCATACCAATCTTGTAAGTTTGAGGGAGGAACTACAATCGACTTATTTCTTAGAACCATTTTGAAATGAAAGAATTTTTGAAAGAAATGGGATGGTTTTAGATTTGGAACTGAATTGTGATTGAAAAAGTAAGAAATTCTAATTTCAAAAGTGAGAAATGATGAACACTCACCCATCAATTTGTAGAGTTTAGAGGAATAACAATCGAATAACTGTTAAACAGGTGCAGTTTTCGCATAAGTCACGATCGTGAAAAATTGTCGCGTGACTTACAAAATTTGAGAAACAGAAAGTTTTGTTAAGGGATTCACGAGCACAAAATAGAGTCACAAATGCGAACAAGCAAAATAGAAGAAAATCTTCTATTTATCGAGAATTCTGATGTAATAGTATGACGTATCACCTCCAAGATGATTATTTCATTTTCTTTTTCACATCTAAGTTAGGATAGACAAATTATACAGTTTAGGGAAGAAATAGATAGATATAATTGGAAAATGTACCGTAGTCTCCAAATTTTTTATCTCTAGAACGCACTTAACTTCCCTAGTAATGGCGCTAAAAACTTGTTCGCAAGATTTTGGCTATACTCGTTTCGAAAGGCTTATCCCCGGTAACGGCTCCAAAAACTTGTTCACCACTTTTCTACTAATAATATAAAAGTTCTAAATATGAACAGGTGTTATCAGTACTGCTTATCAAATAGATAAATGATGATAACTACTAGTATACAGTTGCGATGTAGTTTTAAAAGATATTGATCCGACAGGGAAGGTATTCGATTCTAAGGACCAACTAGAGTTACGGGATGAAAGAAAGTATAATGATTTAAAGGTTAAGGGACTTGAATGGTGAACAGATGCATGAATAAATTAGATGTAACACATATAGATATTCCCTAAGAACAAGTATAGTAGAGTCAAATATGCAAAGTAATCAAAGTTGTTTTAAACACTAGATAACTTCAACAAACTCGATTTTAGACTCCCGAATATCCAATAATTCACCTCAGAACAACACATGAAATGACTTTTTTAAATTTAGGGTAAATGAATTATGACACTTACAAGAACCTGGATAAAAATAATACTATGCTTAGTTTGTGTCGCTCTCACATGGCCATATTAAGCTAGTTACCACTCCAAAAATGTTAGCTCACTAAACAGCGTTATAATCATAGATCCATTGATTATACACAATCTTATTAACACCAAAATCACTCTTAAAGTAAACTCGAAAGCATATAACATGATTAATATAAATGACGCAATACGAAATACTCGTTATGACACATAGACATATCATAAACTTCGTATTAGAAAGTATAAGTAGAAAACAAAGTAAAGTTGTAAGGTATGCAACTGAAAGCTAAAGTTGATCAAACCGTTTCTCCTCTTTAATGGGAGCCATCAATTCCCGCAATTCCTGTGTCTACTTTGAATTCAGTCTCGGCCTGTACAGAACATCCGTTAGGATGCTATTCTTTGTAAATATCTAATAAATGAATGTTGAAGAATAGAAACTTTTATTGATAAGTGCTTTCCAATTACACTCATACAACAATCACTCAAATATGTGGAGAAATCTAGTTATCAAAATAAGAATAGAATCACTTATACATTTTTCTCGCTAACACTTTGAACTAGCGAAATCTATATAATTTCTACTCTATATCTATGAATACACGTTACACACACACACTACCATTCATTTCCCATGAAATTGGTTGGTTTGGGACTATATTTATAGAGTGCAAAGGGTTGCGTCTATCCAAACGAAGAGTCATGTCCATTTGCCAAGATTTGCATCACTTCAATGTGATTGGATGTAAGATTTCTTCTTCATCTTCAATGGAAAGGCACCTTTTCATGATTGGATTGATTCCAAAAGGTGCCTTTTCATTTGATAGATTGCGGTGGTTGATGGTGGTTGATCGTAATTATCCAGCGGTTGGAAGTTGAGAATAGTTATCCATAACCATCACAAGTCGCGAGCGTGACTTACATGTCACGATCGTGAACATTGGTTTGTAACTTTCTTTTGTGAAGAATGATAAATTGAGATCGCGAATGGGTGTCACTATCGTGACATGTGCTTTTCTTCATTATTCTTCTTTGCTACTTTGCTGATCTTTGACAACTTCGACCCTAACCCAATTCCTTATGTTTCACGCATCTTTTTGCACCTTTTTACTCTTTTTACATATAATTCCATCTTTGATCATTTTACTCCCAAGATTCACCTAGTTTCTACACTTGGATGAAAAGCAACTACATAACACGTGAAATCTTTTATATGAAGTATAAAATGACTCTAAACCATATTGTTTTATGATTAAAAATATCATGATAATAGGTGTAATTATACATTTATCACACCCCCACACTTAACTATTGCCTTATTCTCAAGGTAAACACAACAGAAGTGTATGAAATAGTAATTCAAGTTCGTACCTCATTTGGTGAAAAGACTATTATAGTGAGTACTACATTCCTACGTTGCATAAGGTTCAAGTAAAGTATACAAAATTTCCCACAATGGAGTGTTAGAAAGGAGAAATCGCAATTTCCCACGATGAACACTTAAGCTAGGAGTTTCAGGATTATTTAAGGGATAATGGTGTTTTATCCTAGTGGACACCTCCTTATACGCCCCCAACACAATGGAGTGTCAGAAAGGAGAAATAGAATCCAACTCGATATGCTTCGGCCCATGATGAGCCAAGAAAAACTCAGCAAATCCTTTTGGGGTTATGCACTTGAGAGCGTATTTTATATTCTAAACATGTTAATCAAACTTCGTACGAGTTATGGTATGGTAAGAAACCCGCTCTTTCTCACCTTAGAGTTTGGGGATGTCTTGCATATGTAAAGAGGACAAGTTTAGATAAGTTGGGTGCTATGTCTAATAAATGTCTGTTTGTAGGCTACCCTAAGGAGACTATAGGGTATAACTTTTACTATCCCAAGGAACAAAAAGTCCATGTTTCCATAAATGCTCAATTCCTCAAGAAGGAGCATATACTTGCAAAAGCTAGTAGGAGAAATCTTGAGTTAGGTACTAAAGAAGATCAAACAGATAGTCAACTTATTATACCTACTCCCGTTACACAATATAGTGTAAGCATGGGACCGCTTATTATAACATCGACATTGTGTAGGTCAGGTCAGGCTCCAATCGCTTTTGAGCGATATGGGTTTTTCATCATTGTTAATAAACATCTCTTCCTTATGGAAGATGATGAGCCTAGGACTTACAAGGAAGCAATGGAAGGCTCAGAATTTGATAAATGGCTTTCATCCATGAGATCTGAGATGGACACCATGTACGAAAATCAAGTTTAGAGCTTGATTGATGCTCCAAGTGGGATTAAGACCATAGGATTCAAGTGGGTTTTCAAGAAGAAAACTAGCATAGACGATAACATAGTTACCTATGAAGCAAGGCTGGTTGCAAAAGGGTATAGTCTAAAAGAAGGCATTGACTATGATGAGACACTTTCACTAGTGGTCATGCTAAAGTCTATTAGGATACTCCTTGCCATTGCTACTCATTACGATTATAAGTTTTGGCATATGGATGTGAAGATAGCATTCCTTAACAGGAATTTGGATAGGGATGTGTATATGGCACAACCCGAGGGTTTCACATCCAAGGATGACTTTGAGGTATGTAAGTTGCAGAAGTCCATTTATGGACTTAAGCAAGCATCAAGGAGTTGGAATATTAGGTTCGACGAGATAATCTGAGAAATCAATTTTGCTTCAAATGCTAATGAATCCTATGAGTATAAGAAGGCTAGTGGAGTGTGATCATTTACCTTGTATTATATGTCGATGACATATTATTAATAGGAAACGATATTCCTTTTCTTCAGATAGTTAAGATGTAATTCTCAAAGAAGTTCTCCATGAAAGACCTTGGAGAAGCAACTTTTATACTTGGTATTAAGATTTACCGAGATAGATCGAAAAGGCTGCTAGGTCTTTTACAAAGTACATACATAGATAAGATTTTGGCTAGATTTAACCTTGAGTAGTCAAGAAAGGGTTTATTTCCCAATGTCTCCGAGATTAACCTTTCTAAATCTGAGCGTCCGAGAACACAAGAGGAGAGACTGCGCATGAATGGAATACCCTATGCCTCCGTGGTAGGGTCCATCATGTATGCTATTTTATGCACTCGGCCTGATGTCTCACATGCATTGAGCATCATGAGAAAATTTCAATCTGATTGAGGTGAAAAGCACTAGATGGCCATTAAAACTATCCTCAAGTAATATGTAGGACTAAGGATATGTTTTTAGTATATTGAGAAGGTGATCTCACCGTTAAGGGATAAACCGACTCGAGTTTTTAGCCTGACAGGGATTAACATAAATCTTAGTCAGGTTATGTGTTTATGTTAAATAGAGGGGCAATTGTTTGGAAGAGTTTCAGACAGAATACGACTACCGATTCAACCATGAAATCTAAGTATTTAGCTACTTCATAAGCAGCTAAGCAAGCCATATGTCTTAAGGGATTTATTGGTGATCTTAGTGTGGTTTCCAGCATTGTAAATCCAATAGCAGTGTATTGTGATAACAATGGGGCTATTTCTCAGGCAAAGGAACCATGGTCTTGTAACAGAAATGAACATATACTCAGAAAGTACTATCTCATACAAGAGATGGTAGCCATAAAGGATATAAGATTAGAATACATCCCAGTGGATCAGAATCTAGTAGATGGGATAACTAAACCATTGACTCAAGTTAAACATGACCAGCATGTTAATAAGTATAATATCAGGTTCATAGGCAATTGTTTCTAGTGCAAGTGGAAGATTGTTAGACATGATATATGCCCTAAAGGCAATCAGGGCAATATGTCTTTATTAGTTATAATGTACAAACAATTTCAAACTATTAGCAATAATAATTAAGGCATCTTTGTTTCTTATCAGTGCTTTCTGTTTATTATTGTATCTCGCTGGTATCATGTATGTTTAATATGTATATGCGCATTGATCAAACAAAGTCCATGATTATTTCATAGCGTAAAAGTATGTAGATATAGTGGGAGCTATGTGGTGTGAGAATTGCACATACATGTTACTATGAATAGTCTAAATATCCCTAGTCATAGTTTCATCAAGACTTAACATCAACGGAATGGATAGACTAGCATGTGTAGGCTTACTCCTTGGATTAGATCCAAGAAGCCTATCTTACGAGCTAAAGGTGGAACCTTGAGTTAACACATGAATGTATTAGAGTAATACACTAGAGATTGTTATAAGACAGACACTCAAAAATTACTATATCCATTTGTTGGTATCATGTCTTATTGCAGTATCAGTACAAGTATCCTCATACCTGAGATACCAGTTACTTTATGTAGGAGTTGCTATACTTCGGGTCATACTTATTCATAGCCTAGCGATCAGGATGACACGGGTGATTACGGGTCTAGCAATGATCACATGTTGGTAAGCTATGTAGTCAAGATGGGATCCATCACTCCTGATATAGCAATATAATGGGAGTTGTACCTTAGGGCCCCTTGTTGAAGTGACACTCTCATAAACCTCTAACCTAAGTATAAGATTGATAGAACGGGTTTCTAGTCAATCAAGATACATAATGGCTTAGTGGTATTCTTCGTGAACAAGTCTAATTCCAAGATAGCTATTACATGAGCTAACACTTAATCCGAGCTCAATAAGCTGGATGGTACTTAACCTGATGGAAGGAGTGTATTGTATTAGTTACCACTGCAGAACTAGATCAAGTCACAAGCACGTGATGTTCCAAGTATCAGGGGATTATATACCTTTACTAGAAAGTCCATTTGATCGTCTAGAGGTATCGGATTCCATATCGGTCTGGAACATTGAGCCTAAAGGTTCCTGGACAGGAAGCCAAGTTTAGGTTAACCTCTAGCGGCTTTATACTTTGGGTAACTATGAGGTCAGACACTTTCGATCTTTATCAGAATATGTAAAGAACCTATGGTCTAGGTTTGTACTGAAAATAGAAGTTATGAAATCAGTGAGAAGAATTATTAATTGGTTAACAAAATTAATAATTAAAAGGAGTTATGAGAAAATAGGGAAAAGGATACATGAAGCAAGCAAGGAACTTTTCCCATTGCGAATGGGCTGGAAACGGATAAGGGTTGTTTGAAGTAGGGCCTGGGATGCTGCCTGGTGAGCTAATGGGCTCATGGGCCACTAGGGTGCGAGGATAGCCCGTTGTGCTAGCAGACTGTAGGTCGCAAGTGCTACCGCAAGGCAGCACTTAAATAGCCTACGCGTGCAAGCCCGCTTACGTGCAGCATGAGCTGCGCATAAGCCCACAAGATGGGCTTGCGACACAAGGCAAGCCTAATAGGGCTTGTCGTGTGGCAACCTGCGAGTCCCTATACCCATGCAGCTGACCCGCTATACATGGGATGGGTTTATCCCATCCCATGTAGAGTTATAAGAGGAGTCTATCACTCCCCCATTTTTCCCTATAAATAGGCTTCAAGCCTCTCATTATTGACAAACACCAGAAAAGCTTAGAGTTATTTTTCTCTCCAGTTTCTACTCTCTTCTTCCTTTTGTTTTACGAGATCCTCCATGAGTTTCTCCAAACAGATCGAAGAATTCTTATTGAAGGCTCTAAATCTAACTAAGCCTTCAGGATTATTTTCGAGTTGATTTTTCGAGTAGTCTGGCATCTACTGTCAGTTGACAGGTTCTACCTCTTCGAGGTTTTTGGTCGATGAAGATCCGTGTGGATCAATCATAGAGGCTCTCCTAGTTTGGAAGCTTCTGCCATTGGAATTACTCAAAGGGAACATCGCTACCAAAAGAGAGATCAAGCATGCATCAACTGGTAATGCTTTAATCTTTAGATGCTAGGTTTCTTTTATATGTTTTATAAACATAAAAGCATCTATGGAAGGTTTTAAATTAGATTATATCAATCATGGCATGCTTAGGAGATCCTTAGGTTAATTTTAAGTCTTGAAATTTCACCTTGCAACGATTGCATGTTCAGTTACTGTCTTGATTAACTTTCATACTCATCATCACATACACCTCAAGCTAGCAAAGAAGTATGAGCATCAACCAATCAATTAGAAACACTGAACGAGATAAAAATTGAAGTCATGGACATGGATGATAGCCAATCTATCAGTCAAATCAACTAAGACTAGCATAATCGCTATCATGCATAGGTGAAAGAAATAAATTAGTAAAAAGTAAAACCAATAAAAAATAAATTTGTAACTAGCCAATCAATTAGCACTATGCTAGTTGAGCAAAAATTAGGGCTTCTTTTCAAAACAGAAAAAGAATAGTTCGTTGCATTGAAAACTCGAAAAGGGCTGCTCAGGCAAAATTTAGGATATCGAGAGAAAATCAAACAAATTGATTAGAAAATCTGAAAGGGCTAATTGATGGTAGGAGTCAAATCATTTGAAACATTTATACCCCTGTTAATTTCATTAATGAATTGATTTTTGTTGAATCTTTATGCATATGCTTATGTTGATTTCTTGCATGCCAATGTTAGAATATCACAAGTAAACTTCCAAAAAAATGAAAAAATAAAAAAATAAAAATAAAAGAAAGAAAAATGTTCTTGCTGGATTGAAAACTTTAAAGGGCGGTCTGGGTAAAAATTAAGACAATGTTCGATTGATTAAAAACCCGTAAGGGTGGTGTATGAAAAAATTAGGACCAAAGAAATATCAAATTTATCATCTCATCCTTTGAATGGTACAGGTCATCATTTATCCCCTCCGTAACTTAGGATGAATATCTTTTTATTTCCCTCACAAGAAGAATCATCACAACACTTGAGGGAAAAGGCTTCCAAATTATCAAAGTGAGCATCACCAACATATTTCATAATCAACAACTCATCCACACCCTCCTCAAACCAGATCCAAGCTCCGAACCTGAATCTGATTCAACGAACCCATGGTCATCACTTTGAGGGAGTCATCCATGAAATCCCTAATGAGACAAATCCTAGGGGTACCCATGCACCAATACAGGAGAAGGCTCTCCAATAAATGAAGCCCACAATACCTATAATAGACGAACATACATCATGTGATAAATATTATCCATGCATAAAATCTTACATACATCACATATGCATCATGTCATTTACAGGTTAAGACGATGCCAAACTAGGGCAACATCGTCCCGGTAAACAAGAAACTCCACCTCCACTTGAGGAACCTTCAAATATCACCAAGGACGATGGCCCACTCAAGTTTAAAGTCTGTTCAAGCAACATTACAATCATAAAAGCCTCCTGCAACAACGAAGCGGTCTTCGGCACATCCCCAAATTTTCATCAAACTCATTTCTTCATCATGTTTTAATTTTTTATTAAAGGTGAAAAAAATTTTCTTCGCATAAACTCAATCAAATAATTAAAACATGCATCATAAAATGTACTAACATTACACTATCTCTGGTTTATCATGGGAAACAAGTCAGGATCCTACCAAGGAAACACAACCGAAGAAGGAAATGGTTATCTCGATGATTAAAGAAAGAAATAGTCTCATCTACGAATCAAAGAAAGAAACGGTTGGATATCCCTCCACCAGGGATCACCTTTGAAATGGATTCAGGAACCCTAATTCGGTAGTTCCAATGGTCAAAACCAACCGAAGGTCAACTTATAAGGAGCACACGACCATTGAAACCGAATATAGAAATGATTACCGACTACTAAATAGACACTGCAAAAAGAAACGGTCGACTCGCCCATAAGGGGCATCAACCACGAAGGGGTTTCGAAGAAAGAAACGAACAAAGTCGTGAGGATGTAGAGCTAGAAAGGAAGGCCCATGTCATCATCGATCGAGGAAAAAGAAGTCACCAACCACACTAATCAGGTATATTCTCAATCCATTTGCTTCATTTCGTGTGATCATACGGGTTACATAACCAGTAATGATCACACGAGGGGTAGCTATGAGCACGGGATTTTGTACCAGCTCGCATGTTCAATGATGATAGCTTTTCAGGATTTTATCTTAGAATCACACAAGTTTCAATTATCCAAATGATCTTCAAATTGGAGCTCTCCTCGTCACCAATTTTTGCTGAGGACTTACACAAATACTTTTAAGGACTTGGAAAAATTAGACTTCAGAACAAATTAATGAAAGTTTTTTTAATTAAAAAATAGAAAAAAATAATTAAGAAAATAATAATAATAGAAAATAAAATGATCGAGGTTAACTAGCCTCACCTGCAAGTGCTAGCGAGGCTAGCATAGGCCTCCACAGCAATTGCTAGCGAGTCCAACACTAGCCTCGTCAGCATGTGCTGGCGACGCTAACACGGTCTCGCTAGCATTTTTTCCTCTTTTATATGGGGAATATCCCCTACAAATAGGACTTTTTAACAAGATAAGGACTTAAAAATTGAAAAAAAAAAGAATTTTTTTCTTGACGAAACAACCAGGAAAAATTTTACAAAAACTATTTTCTTTTATCGACAAAGTGGGATTACTTTTTATTGAAAAAATATTTTTCTTCACAAAATGATTCTAATTTTTTTTATCTTTCTTTCAAGAAATACTTTGATTATATTCAGGTCCAAAACAAGTTTGGATTCTGAATTTAATTATTATGAAACCAATTTTCTTTCATTTTTTTCTAAAAAATCCTCAAATATTCTCTGACCTAAAACAAATTTAGTGTCCGAGTCTGAATATTTATAGGATAAAAATAATATATTTTTACATAATAATCAAATAAAAAAGAACGAGGAGCACTCCCAAAAATTAAGCGGATATGTTGACGTGAATTCACACCAAAAGGGTAAGCCTCTAAGTTCCTAGTGTTGATGTTTCCTGTGTTTTATATTTTCTTTTCTTCTCAATTCTGACCTGGGATTTAATTTAATTATTTTATTATATATTTATTTGTTTATCCCTTTTATTTAATTATTTATTTAATTGTGGAAATTCTCAAATGTACATATTAGAATACCCCCACGAAGAGAATTAAAATTATTCTCGGATAACAAACCTCACCTTTTGTCGTGCAATCATTTTCACTAATTAAAAATGAGCAACATATTTGTAAATGATATGAATCGTTATTCTCCTAAAACAAGAATTTCAATCTTCAATGTTTTATTTAGGCCACACAGGCCCCGCCAAAATCAAATTGAACGTATGTGTAAATATTCATGTTGTGTTATCTCTCCTATGCTAACCTTTGTGGATGCAGGTAGATTAGGTTTGATGTATGCCTAGAATTTTATATTCCTTTGGGTATTGCAATTATTTTTTAAAGGAAATGTAATTAATAGATTAGGCGGGCTACTGCATCCCCTGAGGTTTGTAATTTTTAATCTTTACTTTTCAGCATTTATTTACTATTTTACGTATGGATTTATTGCTTTCTGCATGGGTGTTAAATCATACATTATGAACACGAAAATGACATAAGTACTAATATGCATAATTAAGAAACACGATTTTCTATAGATGTAATATAATGTGATCCAATAAGAAGTAAGCAACTTATCCCGAACCCGAATCTCTATGTCTTAGTGGGTCGTCGCCCGGACGTTAAGCCTCACAGGAATTCCTGGAAGAGCTAATCCTGGTAGTGACTCTATACTAAGAGATGGCAATTTTGGTTTGTGATGATCTATAATCTATTTCACTTTCTCTTTCAAACCATTCGGGTCTGTTCGCAAGGTTTCGACTCTAATAACTCCTAGGATTTTTTTTATTTAATAATGAAGCCAAAAACCTTATCTCCCACTTTCCTATCGATAAGATATAAGTTCAAAATACGAATAGTTGTTGTCAGTACCACTTTTCTAAATAGAAAAATGGTGACCACTGCAAGTATACAGTTACGATGTAGTTTTAAAAGATGTTGATCTCACAAGGAAGGACTAGCTCTAAAGATCAAAAAGAAAAATGGAATAAAGAAAAAAAATATTTTTGGATTTTAGTTGGGAGGATTAGAATGAAGAATGGACAGATATATGTATGGAAGACTAAAGATTCTAAATATATAGATTTTTCCTATGAAACAAGTTTAGCAAAGAAAACATGCAAGTTCAACAAAGTTATTACATTCACTAGACTAATTTAACATAATCGGTTCTAGACACTCGGATGTTCAATGATTCACCGTAGAGCAACACATGAAATGACTTTTCTAAATCTAGTGTAAATGAATTAAGACGATTATATAAACCTGGATAACAATATTACTATGCTTAGTACGGGTCGCTCTAACATAGCCACATTTAGCAAGTTACCATTCCAAAAATGTTGGCTCACTAAATAGCGTTAAAATCATAGATCTAGTTATTATACACAATCTCGTTAACCTCGAAACTACTCTTAAAGTTAACTCAAAGGCATATAACTTGATTAATATAAAAGACTCAACACGAAATACTCATTATGACACATAGACACATCATAAACTTTGAAATATAAAGTATAAGTATAAAGCAAAGCAAAGTTGTAAGTTATGCAAGTGAAAGCTAAAGTTGATCAAACCGTATCCACTCTTTTATGGGAGTCGTCAATTCCCGCAATTCCTGCTTCTGCTTTGAATTCGGTCTCGGCCCCTTACAAAACCTACACTAGGATGCTATTCTTTGTGAATGTTGAACAAACGAATGTTGAAGAATGAAAACTTTTATTGATAAGTGATTTGCAAGTACACTTATACAACAATCGCTCGAATATGTAGAGAAATCTAGTGATCGAAACAAGGATTCGAATCACTTAAACATTTTCTCGCTAGCAC
>CATIWQ010463412.1:0-22753 GCA_949673415.1 Euphorbia schlechtendalii | reverse complement strand
AAAATCCTTGCAACACGGCTTGTTATTGTTGCAAGAGCATCTCATCTCACAATTAATTTGGGTTTGTTAGTAATAGAAGCATTCACGAATGTATCTCTTTGGCTTCTGAGGGCGCGAATCTCCTTGGTAAAAAGTGTTTCGGTGGTAACCTTGCTATGAAGATTGACATTAGGAAAGCTTTTGACATGATGAGCTGGCCTTTTCTTCGTGAGGTTCTTTGCTCTTTTGGTTTCTCGAAAACCTTTGTCAGATGGATTAATAACATTTTATCCTCTGCTCGTAATTCGGTTTACACTCCGAATGGTCTTAAGGGTTACTTCGCTTGCTCTAGAGGTGTTCGTTATGGAGACCCCCTTTCTCCTATTCTTTTCAGCCTTGCATAAGATTTTTTCAGCAGAGATTTGAATCACTTGGTTCTTAGTGGTGATATTATCCCTATGCAATACACGCACGGTATGACTCTTCCCTCTCACTTACTTTATGCGGATGATATCCTCCTTTTTTGTAAGGCTTCGATACACAATATGCAAAATATTAAGAAGGCTGTCACTTTTTATAAAGATATTTCGGGTTAAATGGTGAACTGGGCTAAAATGGAAGTCTTCTTTGGAGATTCGATGGCTGCTGCCAGGCAGACTGAGTTGGCCTCGGTTACTGGGGTTCGTATTGGTCACCTTCCTTTCAAATACCTTGAAGTGCCCCTATTTAGAGGTAAACCTAAAGCCACACATCTTCGGCCTCTTTTGGATGATACTTTTTCCAAAATTGCTAGGTGGAAAGGGAGTGCGCTATCTATGGCTGGCAGAATGACGTTAAATAAATCCGTCTCGCTGGTGAAAACTTTCACAAAAGCGGTAAGAAATTTCCTTTGGTCTGGGTGTATTGATGTGCGGAAACTTGTTACTGTCCCATGGTCCCTTTGTACGACTACTTTTCATAGTGGAGGGCTTGGAATCTAGAATTTTGTCACCATGAATGATGCATTGCTTTGTAAGACTGCTTGGGGGATTTTATGCAAAAATTCTCTTTGTTATGAGACTCTCAGAGCATGATTCTTTAATAACACTAGCATGACCCGTACGGTTGTTAACTCCTCGATTTAGAGCTTGGTTTCCTTGGTATTCTCTAAGATCCGAGATAATGTTACTTGGTTTCCCTATGCCAAGAACGAGAATTGGATCTCACCACCATTTTCGGAACAACTGCATCTCTAGCTTCAAGTGAAGTGTACTCTAACCGATTCCATATCTCGTTATTGGCATGATGACACATGGCAACTTCCAAAGCTGCCAACGGCCATTCAAGATCAAATCCGCAACATTCAGCTCTATGAGGGATCAGATTTGTGTTTATGGCGTTTAGCGAGCATGGGCATTCTTTCTGTCAATCTGTTTTACAGATGGTTATCTGGGGAGATGACTAGTTTGTAAACTTACAGATTCATTTGGAGCAAGCATATTCTTCCATCGCATTCTTTCCTCTGCTAGAGAGCGCTTTGTGGATACCTTCCTACTCATGATGTGCTCTCCAAAAAAGGGATGGTTATTGTCTCTAAATGTGTTTTGTGCAATTCTAATTTTGAATCACTGCAACATATCTTCATGAATTGTAATTTTACGAAACAATTGTGGTTGGGAATTGATCATTTGTTTTGCAGGGACATTAACGCTAGTGACACTTTGTGGGAGCGCTTTGCAAAGATTCTCTTCAAAAATTTCCATCATTTAGCAAAGTGCTTGGGTGAATCTTTGTTGGATCATCTAGAAGACCAAAGTGAATGCATCTTCGAGGATAAGAAACCGACTATTCGTCACTGCCCGCGGAGTCTATGGGCTTCCATTTGCAAATCTAGCAAGCTCGGCAAAGGCCATGTGAGAAACTCAACATCAAAACTCAGCATTCTGACGAATAATATTACCCCTTGTTGGGTAAGGGCACCGCAGGTTACTCCTATCTTCTGGTCTCCTTAGATGAGTGGATGGATCAAGGTCAATACCGATGCTTCCGTCGTCGATAATCAAGCTGGTTGTGGTGGTGTGTTTCGAGACGCTGGCAACTATTTCCTATATGGTTTCACCCTCGGAATGACAACTCGACATGCTTTCCTAGCCGAACTCAATGCGGCTATTGTTGCCATTAATGCGGCAGTTGATAGAGGGTGGTTTCGTTTAAGGCTTGAGAGTGACTCCACTTACGTGGTCTATACCATTCTCACGAGAAATAGGAGAGTGACGTGGAATATTTTTCGAGATTGGAGTAATTGCCTTCGCAACATGGAAAACTTGGAGCTAAAGTTGACGCGCATCTATCGTGAAGGGAACCAAGTTGCTGATTTATTAGCTAGCCATGATAGAGAAAACGTTGATTTCAAATGGTGGGAAAATGTCCCCACCTTTTGCTATGAAGCTTATTTTCATAATCTGAGTGGCCGAAGCCTGTTTTGCTTCACTTAACCACCAAACTTTTTGTATTTTTTTCTTTCAATTTTAATAAAAGAGGGGTGAGAGTTTTGTAGGCAAGCGAGGAAACCAACCTAGTTGGGGACTCCACCTCGAAACTTTCTCTCGTCTCAACCTTTTAGCTTTCGGAAAGGCACATCGGCTTCTCCGGCGTTTTTCAACTCCTGGCAAGCTGCGCAGTTTCGATTCCCTCTAAAACAATTCATTATTTTCAAATGACGTCGTTTTGTATCTGATAGTAAATAAATTTTAAAACATGGGACTGCTGAATTTCGAACCTAGCTGCACAGCTTTTAGAAATTTTAAGTTTATGATCAACCAACTAAGTAATTAAGTTATTTGTCAATTTAATGTAAACTATATTTAATTATTGTTAGTTTTTATACTTATGTAGATTGTTAATATATTTTTTTCGTGTAATACAAGGATTTATTTTGCTTGCTAATAAATATAAATATACTTTTTATTGAAGGGTAAAGATATATTAATTAACATTACATTTTTATAGTATTTGATTGACATGTATTATGATAATATTTATGCTTAAAATTTTATGCTCAAATTTGATGTATTAATTTTGAGCCCCCCTCAAGTCTAATCTTGCGTTCACCCCTAATATCAACTAGTATATATATGTGGAAACTCCTCGACTAGTTTATTATTCGAGCTCAAAATTTTGTTTACGAAATGTTCATATATTAATCGAATCGAGCTGTTACCGAGCCGAACACCGAACTGTTTACGTAGGGCTTGATTCATTTATGGTCCTACCTATCTTGTATTGCCCATTCTGGTTTTATTAGTTACTTTTTCTTTTTAAAAATATTAGGCTGGGATCTTTTCCTTACTATTAGTTCAACATTTATGTACTTAATTACTTCTTGTCTTTATGCTAAGTATTGAATACATTTACTTAATCGGGAAATCGTCATATTGCAGCTACGGTTTCTCCATTTTGCAATTGAGCTCCGCCTTTCCCATTCTAAATGCACTGCCCTACAACATATAGACATCAATGCGACTCATTCATTTTAACACCATCCAAAAACTAAACTCTTCTTATTGAATTTTGACTAATAAAATTCATCTTAATTAAAGTTAATCTCTTCGCTTTGTTATAAAAATCAGCAGGACCTATTTACTGCATGCATTTCCTTATATGATACCTTGGCAAGCATAAATACGTGTCTGCATACATTTTCTATTTTTAAGTTATTCAGTGTATAGTTTATTTGTTTAGTTACACTTCCATGTGTACCAATTGAGTTATACTTAACCATATCCAATATGTTTAACTATCATATCATGGTGTAGTTTATGACCCCTAATTATTACTTAGATTGACAAATAAGTTTTTAATTAGATGAATTTACCTTTTCATTCTACAAAATAACGATACATCAATTGTCATTTTCAAATCTATAATTTACTCAATTTGCTGAAAACTTGTGTAAGACTAAAGTACATTTTTAAACATTAGGGTTTGATCTAATGGACTAGCTCTATTACTATACATGTTATCATTTTGATCCATGTGGTATTTGTTTCATCACGCAAGTCATGTAATTAATACACATGTACTTTTTACTAACATTTTTTATAAACCGACCTTTAAGAAGCTGAAATGAACAGCTATTGTTTGTAATTAACCCCCAGACCATCTTTGCCATCTTTATAATTAATCGGATTTGAAGAAGGTAGATCTGAAAGAAATTGTTTGATCGAATGAACATGTTTCTACATTTTTATCAGATTAAAAATGGCAAAATCATTGGTTTGATCCATGCTCACCGCACCAATGATATCGTTGGATCCAAAGACAGCTGATCTACAAGACAATAACAAAGTTAGAGGGCCTTGGCCGGGATTCCGGCGAAGGATATCCGACGCTCAAATTAGTATAAGGAAGGCATGGAGAATCACATATGTAAAATGAAGAGATGAAAAACTGTCTACCTTCCTTTGGTTGTCTCATTTATATAGGGGTTGAGTTTACCTTTAGGGTTACTTGTGGGCCTTTATCAAGAAAAATGGGCCCTAATAGGTGTTGAGCTATAATACACCTTAATATCAGCCACATCTATTGGTAACAAGCCATAACTCATCAATCCATGGCTTCATCTTACTTCAAGGGTCTTGATCTACCAAGGCATTTAGATGGGTATGTAATTTGTTTCCACTCAATATAAGTCTTTTAGATTTTTGCTATATGAAAAACTGAACCTCAAATTTTTATTTTTTTGTGAATATATTAGAATGATAACTTCATTGAAATATGACTTGATTTTTTATGATTAAGGTTGTATTGCATAAGGTCTTGATTCTCAAATAAATTTACAGGGATGAGGCAAACAATATTGATCATATTTTTTAAGAGATAATAAGAAGACTAAGCCCAGCAACTCTCAGTGTTGCCATCCACCCAGTCGGTATACAATCTCAAGCAGAAGAAGTTATTACCTTAATGGCTAATGAATCCAAAGATAATCGTGTAGTTGGTGAAAGCTTGGTTCGAGGAAGTGTCGCTCACGCACCTGATTTTAGGTTGTTGATTGTGTCTTCCGTCATGCACGGTGGTCGGAATTTGCAAGATGAAAAGGTGGTGACTATGGGGGCTAGCCGTGTGACCGGCGTGGACTCTCCGATGCCTAAGTTAACAACGGAATTAAGAGAGGAGGTAATAAGTAAAAGAAGAAGAGAGTGAGAAATTGAGTGTACCTCTTATTGTGTGTTTGAGACCTTTATATAGGAAGTGGATGAGCCTTGGTGGTGTAAGCATCTACTAGTGATGTAGACATTCACTAGTGATGTAGGCATCCACTAATAATGTAGGTAGCCAATTATTGGTCAATGTTGCTTGTCTTCTTCTGTTTCTTTATCCAACCGTGTCACCATCCGGTAGTTGGCATTAACTGACCGGATGGATAAAAGAGAGTTGTCATACCACAACTTCATACTGTGATGCGTTAGCTCGTAACCAACTGGGTGGACAAACCACTATGATATAGTGTAATTGAACTTGAACTGAGCCGGATGGTGACCTCTACAGGCTCATCAACATATACCGGGTTATCAGGAAACCCCACCCATAAGTGAGGGGAAGTCCTTCCAGGTCTTCTTTTAGTTTAGGCTTATCAATATCAATTGGATGCGTAATGCAAACAATTCTGTTACCGCATTGTTTGAATTTCAAAGTTTGTAGAAGCGCCGCTTGAAATTCAAAATCTCCAACCGCGTTGTTTCAAATTCAAAATCTCTAGCTGCGTCGTTTGAAATTCGAAAGAGGTTTAAATGAGTGGGTTGGAATTCTTTTGTGTTGGTTACAACTGTCTCATGGATGAAATATGAGCTGTTGATGAGGATTCACGCCCTAACTCCAATGGTGTAGATTTCAATCCATTATTTCAAGCATCCAACTTTCCCTATAAATACATGATTTTCTCCATTCTTGCCATTTACTCAAAATTTCTCTTCAAAGCTCTTCCAGCGATTTCAATCAACTTCTACCATTTTCTTGTTCTTCGATCAGCAAATCATCTTTCTCAAGTAAGTTTTAATTTCTTGCATACGCTTTCATTTCTGCCATTTGTTATCATGCATTGTTCTGTGTGTGATTTGCCCTGTTTTACATTGTTTGGATTTTCGAAATTTTTCCATTTTGTTCTTCGAACCCATGTTACTCAGTACTTATCAGTACTTAAGACGTTTTGGAAATAGCAAACCAATTAGGATAGTGAATTTAATTAAGTACTAATTAATTAATGAAGCTGAACTGAGTGTTGTGGTAAAACAACTTAGTTTGCTGTATGTAATTAATTAAGTTACGGCTTAGAATAGCAAATAACCGCTCAACCGTTGCATTTATCGCACAGGTCGCGATCGCGAGTAAGTGTCGCGAACGTGACTAATAGAATTTTTAAAACAGAAAGTTTTGTAGGGGAATTCATGAGCGCGATAGACAGTCACGAATGTGAATAGGAAGAATAGAAGAAAATCTTCTATTTGTCAAGAATTAAGATGGAAAATTATGATATATCACCTCCAAGATGTTTATTTCATAATCTTTTCACATGTAGAATGAAATTTAGAAAATTGTATGGTATAGGAAACAAAACAAACAAATATAAAATTTAGAACTTACTTGTCTTCCCCGGAATTTTGATCTTTAGAACGCTATTGCCTTCCCCAGCAACAGCGTCAAAAACTTGTTCACCACTTTTCAACTGATAAGTTTAATAACTTGTTCACAAGATTTGGCTACACTCGTTTTAAAAGGCTTGTCCTCAATAATGGTGCCAAAAACTTGTTCACGTAAAATATTGGTGTTGTCAATATCTCTTATCAAATAGAAAAATGATGATAACGGCATGTATACAGTTGCGATGTAGTTTTAAAAGATATCAAACCCATAGGGAAGGAACCAAGTCTAAAGATCAACAAGGGAAAACATAATAAAAGAAAATAAAAATAGATTTGAGATTTTTGATAAGAAGATTAGAATGAATAAATGAGTAAATATAGTTGTGGAAGATTAGAGAATCTAAATATAGAGATTTTCCCTACGAACAAGTATAGCAGAGAAAACATGCAAGTTCAACAAAATGTTACGATTTACTAAACTACTCTAACAAACTCGGTTCAAAATACTCAGATGTTCAATGATTCATCGCAGAGTAACACATGAAATAACTTTTCTAAACCTAGCGCAAATGAATTAAGACAATTATATAAACCTGGACAACATCAATACTATGCTTAGTACGGGTCACTCTCACATAGCCACATTTAGCAAGTTACCATTTTAAAAATGTTGGCTCACTAAACAGCGTTATATTACAGATCCAGTAATTATACACGATATTGTTAAAGCCGAAACTACTCTTAAAATTAACTCCAACGCATATAACTTGATTAATATAAAAGACATAACACGAAATACACATTATGTCACATAGACATATCATAAACTTCGAAATAGAAAGTATAAGTAGAAAGCAAAGCAAAGTTGTAAGGTATGCAAGTGAAAGCTAAAGTTAATCAAACTGTTAAGCAAAGTTGTAAGGTATGCAAGTGAAAGCTAAAGTTAAGCAAAGTTGTAAGGTATGCAAGTGAAAGCTAAAGTTAATCAAGCTAAAGCTAAAGTGAAAGCAAATGTCTCGCATCCTGAGACCCTCCTAAACTCAGTAAGATCTAGCGCACAATGTAAGTAATTAATTGCTACAGCATTCTCTTTGAGAAGCCTCAGATCAGCATCGTCGTAATCCTCTAGATCTACTGTTACACGAACTCCGTTCTTCACGACTGTGGGAACTCTGGGGCCAAGCTTGATAGCAAGCCAATCTTGCATGCTTATGACTGGATGAAGTTTTTCATTCCCTCTTTAAGGAGAACTGCCTAACCGGAATCGTAGTTGTTGTAAGCCATTTATGGATCTTGACTCAAAGACGATTAGTCTAAAAGCTGAGCAACTGCTCTGATACCACTTGTTGGTCTTTAGAAGGCTTGTATACAACTGCAGAGGGGGGTGAATGAGAATCTTGGTTACTTTTTAAGATTTATAAAATTCTGTTTCGCCAAGTTAAGTTTTCATATGCATGCTGTGTTGCAATATAAAAACTGTATAAACTGCTCAGCTTTGCTGGCATAGTTTATCTACAATCTATTACTGAGTACTCGACTCAGCTTAGGATTTTTTTCAAGCAAATCACTAAACAGAGATAAAATAGAGATAAAATGATGTATGAGCAAGACATAGTAAAAGCTAGAAGCACAAGTTCAAAACTTCAACACCTGAAATTATCCTGGTTCACCCCCGAGCCTACCTCCAATCTCTGAATACCTTTTCGAGCTTTAATCCACTAGTGTTCGTTCCTTACTTCGGTGGAGCAGCCTTTACAGTAGGTAGACACACTTTTATAGAAAGTACCTTCCTTTCTAACTGCCACTCAACTCAGTTTGGGTACCCTTTCCAAACTAAAACTTAGATTTTGAATAAGAGATTGCGAACTGAATTCAACTTATAAAAGCGTTTAATCTTTACAATGTTAAATCTAAGTATTTCTCTCTATTACAAACATATATGGAATTTGATGTATGCTGATTGCTTGAGTTTGGAATTTCTTGAAATTGGCAGTAATTTCGCAGAGTTTCAACTCTAAAAGAAATTTGAGGTGATTCATCAAGTTTGAACGTTTGCTTCAATCTTCTATTTATACTTGAAGATTTGCGAAGTAGCCGTTGCAAACTTTTCGAGGTCGCTGATCTTCAATTTCTCTTCTCTTCATATCTTTCGAATCTTCCCATTGGAGACAGATTCGAGGACGTTTAGAGATAGAAATTTGAATGTTAAGGCATGACAAAATTCCGTTTTCAAAATCTCGTTTGTCTTCAAGCAATTCGGTTTGAGAGAGGCGCGCGAGAATGCAACATGGAATCCTCAGATTGGTTGACATTGCTGGCGTTGGCAGAGTCGCACGGAAACACTGAGAAACGACGCATGTCAGAAATTCCTTTTGTCTTGGACTTTAGTGAGGGAATCGCGACATTCCGTACTGACACCTTTTATCTTATGAGGATCACTGGAAATCTTTCTTAATTTCAACTCTTTTTAACCTGAATAGCAATTGAAGAATATTCTGTCTCTCATAGAATTCGTTAGTAGCACATGTGTCTTTTATTTCTCTACGTGTCAAAGGAAACAGCTTTTAATAAATAAAAGCCAGCACAACTGAGTGGATATAATTTTAAATTAAGTAGTATTCAGCACAGATTTATCTTTTCCTACTCTAAGCCGTAACTTAATTAATTACTCAGCAAACTGAGTTGTTTTCCTTAAACAAACTCTAGTAAGCTTCATTAATTAAGAGTATACTCAGTATTCAATTAATTTCACTATCCTAGTCAGTTTACTATTTCCAAAAACATTAAAGTATTGTGAGGTACTATTAACTTGGGTTCTACATATAGTAGTGAAATATCATTGGCGTTACACTTTTTTACATAAGTATAAGTGCATGATTTACGCTTCATATCTCACGAGCTTATAGGACGTAGGAGCTCATGAGGGTTCACTGCAAGTAAAACTGTTGGAAATTAGTGGTATAAAATGTGTGCTTTATAACGCTCATACACGAGGTATAGATCACATGAGATGTGCATATTAATCCCTTGAAAGGATATTTTAATTATGTAGATTTTATATTGATATTGTCTAAAGAACAAAGAAATTATGCTATTAATAAAATTCGGATTTGGATTCACTAAAATTTAGCGGGCTGTAAAATTTAGATAAATGATTAAGATCAAAATTTTAATTATTTGAAATCCACGGTACACTAATCTCTATCATTTATATAGTATAATAGACAATTAAAATGCATGAACTCAAGGTTATGAAAACCGGAACAAATCGACCGGTTCAACAATGAACCGGCTGTGAATCTACTCAGTTTTTATTAAAAATGATTGTTTTAGAGAATTATGGTGAAAACCGGTTTAAATGTGGAAAACTAGTAAGCCTGTGAACCATTTTATACCTGGTTCTCTCTAACACACAATATGTCTCTATCATCGTCGGCGGTTCTTTTTTTCCCAACTTGCTCCGTTCACAACTTCAATATGATAGACATAGAAAAGTTAGATTGATTAACTAATAAATTAGAAGATTCCTTTAGAAATGAATACATTACGGAGACATAAATTAAAATTATTTCAAGATCTAAAGAGAAAGATGAAAGGAAATAAAGAAGCAAAATGAAATGAAGGGAAGAAGAGGGAAGAGAAGAAAAAAAAAGTGAATGAAGGGAAGAATGTATTGCGGTGAAAATGAGCAGAGGGAAGAGAAGAAAAAAAGTAAATGAAGGGAAGAATGTATTATGTGAAATTGAGCAGAGCTGCAGAGGCAAAGAAAATATAGTCTGTCAAATAAAAAATAAAGGTAGAATCAAATTTATTGCTTTAATATAAAAATATCATATTTTGGGTTGCAAAGAATGTTGAATAAGCCATATGAATTACTGCATCCAATTCTTAATTGTGCTCTTTTTTATAATTAATGTATTTTATTTTCGTATTATCATTATCATATAATTTATGAAATATTTAATACTAAAAGTTTTAAGATTTAGGTTGATAATTAAAAAGTTATTTATATTATTATTGTTATTATGTAAATATTATTTTTGAAAAATAGATATGGTAGTACCATTAGATATATTGGCAATATCCTGTTTTATATCGAGTATAAGGCCTTCAAGTCATGGTTTTATTATGAGAAAATAGTTAACCGCCATTTTTTTTACAGATTTTGAAGTTGTGTTATTGAGAACATATACATTAATTGTTTGTAGAAATGATTGCTTTATGTATGGGAAATCATCTTATAGCAGGTATATGGCCTTCAATGATTTTTTCTGGTATTTTAAAAGTAATTGCGATAATTAATTGAAAATAAGTTGCATAAAGGTCTTATACCACTTTTATATATACCAAGTATAAGAGCTCTTATACCAAGTATAATGGCTTCATGAAAAGATAAGAAAAATCTCTCTTATATCAGTGCATAAGAACATAAAATCTAAAAAGTTTTTAAAGCAAAAAAAAGTTTTTTTATGTAAACGAATAAATATGATTATTTTGTATGTAAAAACAAAATAAAATTAGTTTTTTTTTATGAATTTGGTTGTATTTCCCTTGCTATTATTTAAAAGCTAAAACTAAAATGAGATCATTTTATCATAATTGTAAAAGGGGTAAACTTAAAAAAAGCACCCCGTGATATTGATCATTTTAAAAAAAAAAACTGCATTATTTTAAGTTTCAGAAAAGGGTCTGTGATTTCGAACCATTACTAAAACATGAAATTTTTTTTAACATTTTTCGTTTTACTGACGTGGTAAAAGGACACTTTTGAGAAATCATAATTTTTTTCATTTTTTTTCTCCTAATTAGGTCCTATAACGTGTACTTTCGCCTCCTCTCACCCACCTCACTGAATCTTCACCTCCCACCCACCTCACTAAATCGTCACCGTCGCACTCCCTTCTCTCAACTCGTCACCAACAATCTTTCACTTTTTATAAGTTTCAATTTTGTTGCACTCCCTATTCACCTACGCTTTCGCCTTTTCCCACCCACATCATCATTGAATCGTCACCGTTACATCCCTTCTCTCAACTCGCCACCAACAATACAGATCAGCTATTGGATTTCAAGACATAGATGAGCTATTGGGATTCAAGATACAAAACTCGCCGCCAAACAAATCTGTAGTTTTTTCAATTTCAAATGAGTGCTTTTTCAATTTCGATTTGTGGATCTATTTTTTCTTCATTGCTCGTTCATTTTTGTTCGATCTTCATGTTTTTATGCCTCTGTTCTATGTTCTACATCTGTTTTCATTTACTTTTTTTCAAGGTCTCAATTTCAACTTGTGTTTTTTCGATTTTGCCTTTACTATGGTGTTCGATTATGTTCTATACCTGTCCGAAATTTTATGGGTTATCTTTGATTGTTCTCTTCATGCGGTAATTGAAGCAGATTCTAAGAAGAGATTCTAATTGAAGCAGATTCATGCGTTTACAATGGTGTTTTGATTATAATTGACTCTTAGACCTTTTCAATTCTAAAAAGAGATTCCGTCGGAGCTAGCAAATCTGGCAGTGCTCGGAGCTAGCATATATGGGTGGTGGTCAGAACTAGCAGATTTGTGATGGTCGACGGAAAGAAGTCCAAAATATTAGGGGGGAAAAGAAAAGAAAATAAAAGAGAAAAAAAATAAAGAAAATAAATTAAATTAGTTTAAGTATGATTTTTAAAAATACCCCTTGTCACGTTAGCAAAACTATAAATGTTAAAAAAAATTTCTTATTATAATAACAGTTCGAAATCACAGATCCATTTTAAGATCTAAAATATCATAAATTTTCTTTTTGAAAATAATACCACATGATACCTTTTTTAAGTTCATACTTATAAATTTTGGGCTTATGTTATTGGGCACATCTGGAAGTACCAATTCATCAATGAAAAATAAAGTACCACACATCTTCTCTGTAACTCTTCCTCTACCCATTTCATGTAATTTTTGTCTCATTATCTTTATATTTTTGTTTATTTATTATTTTTGGCATTCCCACCACATACCCGTATACGAAACTAGGACGATGTTCTTGTATCCTGAATTTTTAAAAATATCATACCGGATACTCTAATTCAAATCATACCCGACACTTGTACCCGAATCTAGGTAACATAGCCGGCAGACAAAGCTAATGGTAAAAGGGTCATTCTTCTTCCAATAAAGAGGTTCAAATATGAATTTACCAATGCTGAAATTGAAATAGAATGACAGTAAACAAGTGGACATCAATTGAACCAGAACCAAATTTGGGAAAGAAAAATAAAAGCTAAATAGTGAATAGAGAAGACAAGTCCCTGAGCGGCGACTGGTCAAAAGAAAAAGGAAACTGTTAAAAAACAACGGAGAAAGAAAGTGTTATAAATACGATTTCACAGTCAAACATCATAAATATGAATATAAAAACGTCAAAAACTATGTAACTATAAATGAACAAAAAGTCGGCTATTTCTCTTTTCCTTTTTATTCTTATAAAAGTACCATTATTCGTAGTCAGCGATACACAGTTCATTTGGTTTATATTTCTAAAAAAGAATCTTTCTTTTCCTCTCTTACCAGTGAAAGATAAAGATTTGAGATTTATGTTGATTAGAATGAATTTATAGCTTCAATTGAAAGGGTTGAAGCTGTTTTCAGCTTTCTCTGATCTGATCTCTTGCGGGAAGATCACCAACTGTCGGATTTCACCCATTCCAGGTATTTTTTTCCATGTACTTTTTGGATCTTTCTTTTTCTTTTTATGGGATTATGATTGTCTTTAATGTTAGCAGGTTTAATTTTTTGATTTCAGTCCAGGAGAATCTGTAAAGATTCGATTCAAAATTACTTCTCTTTTGTTGGCAGTCTGCCCCTTTGTAGAAAGGGGGTATTTTGATTGTTTTTTTTTTTTATAAATTTGTGGCTTTTTTCTGTATTTATTTCTGACATTTGAGACTCAATAGCATTCATTTGGAACTTGCTTGCTCTTCATGTTGTAATTAGTGTTGTGGATGTTTTGTTGGTTCTTATATTTAGGGGCTTATTTCTCCTTTTGGTTTTGTTGCTTGTTTGAACAGCAAGCTCTATACAATGGTATTCAGAGATGCACTTCAGGAGCCTAAAATTAAGGTAGAAAAGGCTTGTTTCGATGCAATAGGAACAGTTAGCTTGCAGAACTGTGAAGAATCACAGCAAAATTTGCAATTATTAGCATTCATTCTTTTGTCAAAGAATGCTAATATAAAAGATGTCTGCAATGGAGGAGAAAATCATGGAAGCCAGGGATCAGATGATAGCTTTTTACCCGGCCTACATGAAGACACTGCCCTAAATATTTTAGCTTGGAGCTGCAGATCTGATTACCCGAATCTCTCTTGTGTAAACAGAAAATTTCAAACATTGATTGGAAGCGGGTATCTGTATAAACTGAGGCGACAACTCGGTGTTATTGAACACTGGATATATTTAGCTTGCATTTCGATGCCCTGGGAAGCGTTCGATCCTGCACGTCAAAGATGGATGAGATTACCTAGAATGCCTTGTGACGAATGCTTCACTTATGCCGACAAGGAGTCTCTTGCAGTCGGGACCCAGCTACTTGTTTTCGGCCGTGAACTGTCGGGATTTGCTATTTGGATGTACAACTTACTTTCTCATAGTTGGTTTAGATGCCCTCCTATGAACTTGCCCCGCTGTCTTTTCGGTTCAAGCAGCCTAGGGGAAATTGCCATTGTCGCTGGGGGAAGCGACAAGAATGGACGGATTCTGAAGTCGGCTGAGCTGTACAATTCCGAAACGGGTTCTTGGCAATCCCTGCCAGATATGAGTTCGCCACGCAAGTTGTGTTCTGGGTTTTTCATGGATGATAATTTTTATGTGATCGGGGGTATGTCAAGCCAAACCGAATGCTTAAGCTGCGGCGAGGAATATAATCTGCAGACAAGGATATGGCGGAGGATTGAGAATATGTATCATGTTTCGAGTGTGGGCCATCCTGCCATGTGCTCGCCTCCTTTGGTTGCCGTTGTGAATAATCAACTGTACACTGCTGATCAAGGAACAAACGAGGTGAAGAAATACGACAAGGTTAATAACTCGTGGAGTGTTGTGAAACGGTTGCCGGTTAGGGCAGATTCTTCTCATGGTTGGGGGTTAGCATTCAAAGCATGTGGTAATGAGTTGTTAGTAATCGGGGGGCATAGAGGGCTGAGTGGTGAAGTAATTGTACTGCATTCGTGGAATCCACGGGACACAAGTATGGACGCTGATGAATGGAATGTCCTTGCGATCAAGGAGCGAGCTGGTGCATTTGTATCTAACTGTGCAGTAATGGGATGCTAATGTTTTTCTCCCGGCTTAATACCCTAAACTTGTCCAAAAATGTCATTTGCCACCCTGAACACTTGAAAGTTCTGCAAAAATTGCACAAGTTTTCCCCGTCGATGACGATGCCGCTTGCCAGCTTCTAGTTGGAGAGGGACATCTTTGAAAAGTCAAACCAACCAGAAAACAACACGTGGTATTGAGTGGGTAAAATGGTGCACTTTAAACAAGTTCAGGATGTCAAGTGATCTTTTTGGACAAGTGCAGCAGTGATTCTCTGCAACAAACTGTGGCTGGATTGTGCGTCTATTATTGAATGCTAAATTGACTCTTACCTTGTAATGCTTTTGTACTTCGAATGGTTATTGGTTGTATGGAATTTAGATGATCATAATTGGCCTCACAATAACGTTGAGAAATCATAGCTCCAATATGTTTATCGTAGATTGCCATTTTCCTCGAAAAAGACTTTGTTGGATGAAGTCGTCTTATGCGGTGAAAGCCTATCACTACATCTGGTTGAATCAAATGTGTTTTTCTATATAGCAGAAAAATGGGAAAAATTACTGGTTGTGTTCTTATTATGTTGTTGGACATGTGTGCTTGAGTAAGAATTTTAGTAAGTTGTATTAAACTTCCTCATCACTGTACTGGAATGCGGCATTTTATAATCTATGTTTTGGTGATAACAGTTAGGCAGGAATCTAGAATGTTAAGTTTGATACGAATTATAGGAAAATTAAATAAGCGTTTTAAAATTAGGCCACATAAAGGAAAGAGTAGATATTATATTTGTTCTGTCACACAACAATCCCTTCTTTTATTAATATGAAGAATTTTTTAAGTCAATTTTGTTGACTATGAGGTTTAAATTCACAATCTCACACTTCTTGAATTTATTAAGAGGTCGCAGTCACTAGATTAAAGCCTAATGGTTTAAAAAAATCACCCTTTTCTAGATTCTCACTATCTACATTTTAGCTCAATTGGTTAATTCTAAATGAAATTCTGAACAAGTGTAACTTGACGTTATTATTTGTGTGTTATGTTTAAATTATGTCAAATGTCTACTCTAAAGTTAGAGAACAGATTTAGGGTGACAGTCACGGATAGAAGAATACACAAGGAAATGCATAACGTTTGTTTTTCAAATCTGAATTGTTGAATATGATTTTGTTAAAGGTTCTCTATAATTATTTATAGAATCGTTTCTGAGCATAGCCAATGAGTGCACTGGCTTAGGGTTCATGATAAAAAAGGATCCAAATTTTTTATATGTATAAGTGCGTGTGTGTATTTATATATAAGCTTGCAATGATGAAAGATGTATTCGAAGCAAATTTTTTCAAAATTAGTCAAAACTTATGAGACATGATTCTTTAAAATTTTAATTTAAAATAAAAATTTTAGTTACATTCAAATTAATAGTACTTCACAGTACTTAGAACGTTTTGGAAATAACAAGTTATCTAGGATAGTGAAATTAATTGAATACTAAATAGACTCTTAATTAAACTAGTTTACTTGAGTTTTTTTAAGTAAAAACAACTCAATTTATTGAGTTTTACTTAAGATATGGTTTAGAGTAAGAAAAACCGAGTGAGGCTGAGTATTACATAATTTATAAGATATAGACTCAGCGAAGCTGAGTAGCTTTTATTTATTAAAAGCCGAGTTCTTTTGACACTTAGGTTTTGTTTGATTGGCGGAATGGTTATTCCGTGGAATAAGAGAAAAATGAATGGGAAAAGGTAAAGTATTAGCCTAGAATCCATCTTGGGATAAAATAGCTATTCTTAGCTATCATATAACTCATGAAATAGCTATTCGTCACTCTCGAGAAGGAATCGCGATTCTATGAGTTGTATGATAGCTAGGAATAGCTATTCCATCCCGACTATAGATTTTAGGCAAATACTTCGCCCTTTTCCATTTGTTTTTCTCTCATTCCACGGAATAGCTATTCCGCCAACCAAATGAGCTCTTAGAGAATATAATGACACATATGATTTTAATGCTGTTTGTGAGAGACGAAATATACCTTTGATGCTTTTCAGGAGAAAAGGCATTGAAATTAAAGAAGATATTCAAGTAGTCCTCACAACGAAAAAGGTGTCAGTACGAAATGTTGGAGATTCCTCGCTAGCGTCCAATGAAAAAGGTATCTTCTAACATGCGTCATTTCTCAGTGTCTCCGTGCAACTCTGCAATGTCAGCAACCAGAAAAATCACAAGCATCCACATTGCATCTCGTGCGCCTCTCTATCAGAACGACATTGCTTGAAGTAAACGATTTTTTGATGCATCAAGATTAACGGATTAATATCGCGCTTCAACGTTCTAATTTTCTATCTCTAAAAGTCTTGGAATTTGTTTCAAATAGACAAATTCGAAAGCTTTGAAGAGAAGAGAAATTGAAGATCAAGTCAGGATGAAAAGTTTGCAACGGCTACTTCCAAGACCTTCAAGTATAAATAGAAAACTGAAGCAGACATTCAAACTTGGTGAATCACCTCGAATTTCTTAAGAGCTGAAATTCTATCAAAATATTCCTAGCATTCAGAAATTACATCTCAAGCTTTCTAAAGAAAACACAAATCGATCCATCAGTTTGTAATAGAGAGAATATTAGATTTAACATTGTAAAAGGATTCAACTCTTTTTTTAAGTTGAAATCCTTAGTTGTAATCTTTTGATGAAATCTGAGTGACAGTTTAGGAAGGGTACGTAAACTATATTTGAGTGGTAGTTAGAAAGGAACATACTTTTTGTAATAGAGTCTACCCGCTTTAAAGGCTTCTCTGCCTAAGGAAAGAAAAAAACACTAGTGGATTAAAGCTCGGAAAGGAATTCGGGGACTGGAGGTAATCTCGGGGTTGAACCAGGATAAAATCTTAGGTGTTGAAGTTCTATCCTTTGTCATTTATCTTTATAGTACTTGTTCTCCTTCATCATTCTCTCTATTTTATAAGTTAAGCTTGGAAAACCAATCCAAGATGAGTGAGCTTGTTGTTCTGACATTCATGATTTCAACTTTTTCTTGAAGAAAGCAGATATCAAGAGATAAGGAAGCGATTGTGTCTGCTTGATCTTCACTTCTCCTCATTAGCTCTTTGATGCTTTTCCCAGACTTGTTATTCAGCTTCATCACATCAAAGGGTACCTGAGCAAACTCTTCTATTGACAAAGGGATTTTAGGATGTACCTCAGTTTATGGGTTTTTCCCTTTGTTGCGCTCAGCTCAGAGATAGTAGCGGATGAGTTACTCTTGGAAGTAGATGTTGAGCTCTCGCCTCTTTCATTTTCAATCTCCATCAAGCAGAGTTTGGTAGAATCAGTAGCTTCTTCATCAAATGATGAAGACTCTTCAAAATTGCTCCAGGTGGTAGCAAGTGCCTCATTATTCTTGGCGAACCTCTTCTTGAATCTGTCCATTTTGGTTTTGGGATAAGACAACTGGATATTACCCTTCTTGCTACAGCCAAAACACTTTATATCTTTGTTGCACTCCTTCTTGGGTCCTTCCTTAGCTCCGCGCTGGTGCTGAGTTAGCTTGTTATTGCTGGGAAATTCCTTCCTTTGGAATTTCCCATTTTTCTTTATGAAGCACTTGAATCGCCTCGTTAAAAGTGCCATTTGCTCATCAAAATCACTGTTGGTGGATTGATCAAATGAGCTAGCTTTCAAGATAATGGCTCTACCCTCTTTCTCCTTGCCTTTACTCCTTTTGGAGTCATTTGTATATTTTCTCAGAGACATCTCCTGAGTCAACAAGGTGCCTATGAGCTCATCATAGCTATAAATCTTCAGGTCATGAGCTTCCTCGATCATGCTCTTCTTGGCATCCCACTCAACAATGAGAATACCGAGAATCTTCTTCACCAGTTCTTCTTCAGTGAACTCCTTGCCCATCCCTTCAGTTCTTCAATGATATTAATGAACCTGATATTCATGGAATAAATACCCTCGCTGGCTTCCATCTGGAACAGCTCATACTCTCTAAGCATGAGTTGATCTTGGAATCCTTGACCTTGTCGATCCTCTCGTAGGTGATCTCCAACTTCCTCCAGATTTCTTATGCTTTCTCACTGTCCGATACCTTGTTAAACTCTATAAGATCTATCGTACAATGTAAGTAATTGATGGTTATCGCATTTTCTTTGAGAGGCCTTAGGTCAACATCATCATAGTCTTGTGGATTAACTAGGACTTGCTCCCCAATACACACAATTATGGGAACTCTGGGGCCAAGCTCAATAGCAAGCCATGCTTGCATGCTCTGTGATTGGATAAAGTTTTTCATGTGATTTTTCCAAAACTTATAGTTTTGGCCATCAACAAGTGGAGGTCTAGTTACAGACATTCCTTCTTTAAGGAGTGTTATCTGCCTTAAACCAGAAGATTAATTATTGTAAGCCATTAAGATCTTTAACTCAAAGACGATGAGTCTTAAAGTAGAGCACTTGCTCTCATAACACTTGTTGGTTCGAGATAGCTTAAATAACACAGTAGAGGGGGTGAATGCAGTTACTTGGTTCTTTTTAGGATTTACAAAATTCTTTCCAAGTTTAGCTTTTAGATGCGTGCTGAGTAACTTTGTGCTGAGTGCAGGTCTAATAACTATTCCATCTCTGATCATTTTACTCCCAAGATTCACTTAGTTTCTGCACTTGCATAAAAAATAACTACATACCACGTGAAATCTTTTATGTGAAGTATAAAATGACTTTAAACCATATCGTTTTATGAGTAAAAATATCATGATAATAAGTGTAATTATACACTTATCAGTGTCTCTGGTTAAAGGACTTAAGTTCAACTTGCTAAGCGTAGCCCAGCTTTATGACAAAGGTAAAATGGTTACATTCAACTCATCAGGTTACTTAGTTTTTTACTATAAGACTGACTCAACTATACTCTTTGCTCCTAGAATTAATAATGTATATGTGATTAATTTATCCCCAAGCTCCACTCATGTTTCTCTTGTATCTAAGGAGGATAATTCGTGGCTTTGGCATAGAAGGTTGGGTCATATAAATATGAACATTCTATCCAAATTAGATAAAAAGCAATTAGTTATGGGTTTACCTAGTAGCACCTTTGAGAAAGATAGACTTTGCTCAGCTTACCAGCTTGGTAAGTAAGTTAAAGAGTCATTTAGGTCTATAAAAATTGTAGTAATTAAGAGACTGTTAGAGCTCCTCCACCTATATCTATTTAATCCTGTTCAACCTATGAGTATAGGTGGAAAAAGATTTTCTTTGGTGGTTGTGGATGACTTCACGAGATTCACTTGGGTAGTCTTACTGAGTAGCAAAGATGAAACCTTTGAGTCTTTTATCAAACCTCATCAATCTGATAACTAACAAACTAAGAACTAAAATTAGTAGAATCTGAAGTGATCATGGATGTGAATTTGAGAACTTTCATTTTGAAGAGTTATGTTCAGCGAATGGTATTGACCACAACTTCTTTGCTCCTTGTACTCCTTAACAAAATGGGTTGTAGAAAGGAAGAATAGAACCATAGTTGAAATGGCTCGATCCATGTTGAGTGATAACAATCTACCAAAGTATTTTTGGGGAGAAGTTGTTAACACAACCTGTTATATCTTGAATCGGGTTTTAATTCGCCCTATTCTTGAGAAAACACCCTATGAGCTTTGGCAAGGGCATAAGCCTAAGATTGGTTATATCAGATCTTTTGGCTATAGGTGCTTCATTATAAACAGGAAAGAGTAGTTAGGAAAGTTTGATCTAAAGGTTGATGAAGGTATTTTTCTAGGTTACTCAACTAATAACAGGGCATATAGAATATATGTAAAGAGGATCGATTTATTAGAGGAGTCTATGCATGTAGATTTCAATGAAACTAACAATGCAGATAGATGACCATCTATTGAAGATGAAAGAGTAAACAGTCCAGAAAGCCAACTCAGCATGCTACTCTCCATGCTTCCCAACCCAACACAAGAGCCTGAAGCTGAGGAAGTTAAAGCTAAGGAAGATCTTTCAATCAACTTCAATGAAGCAAAAGATTAACCACAGCCTCAACAACCCAGTACGAAGACTCAAGTTGTAGATCCAAGTCTTAAAATGAGAGATTAGGACTCATCGCAATCACCTACTCGAAAGCATTGATGATGATGTTCATAATCTAGTAATGACACGAGGTCAACTCAGCAGAATGATGAGCCACCCAGCTTTCATCTCATTAATTGAACCCAAGAAGTTCGAAGATGCAGAAAGATATAATTATTGGATGATCACGATGCAAAATGAATTACATCGGTTTAAATGCAATGATGTTTGGGATCTAGTTCCTAATCCCAAAGGAAAATCAATCATTGGCACCAAATGGGTTTTCAAGAACAAGCTTGATAAAGATGTCTTTGTTGCCAGAAACAAGGCCAAGCTTGTTGTTCAAGGTAACAATCAGCAAGAAGGTGCTCGCTACTTTTCTACTGATAAGTTTAATAATTTATTCACAAGATTTGGCTATATATCAATGGTGCTAAAAACTTGTTCACGAAAAAGTATAGGTGTGGTCAATGCCTCTTATCAAATAGAAAAATGATGATAACTGCAAGTATACAGTTGCGACGTAGTTTTAAAAGATATCGATCCCACAGGGAAGAACTAGTTCTAAAGATTGAAAAGGAAGATAAAATAAAGAAAATAAAAATATAATAAAGTAAATTTTTGGGAAAGAAGGGTTAGAATGAAAAATGAGTAAATATAGGTATGAAAGATTAAAGAACCTAAATATATAGATTTTCCCTACGAAATAAGGATAGCAGAGACGGCATGCAAGTTCGACAAAGATGTTATGATTCACTAAACTAATCTAACAGACTTGATTCTAAATACTCAGATGTTCAATTATTCGCCACAGAGCAACACATTAATGATTTTTCTAAATCTAGCGCAAACGAATTAAGACAATTAAATAAACCTGGATAATGTCAATACTATGCTTAGTACGGGTCGCTCTCACATAGCCATATTTAGCAAGTTACCATTCCAAAAATGTTGGCTCACTAAACAGCGTTATATCACAGATCCAATGATTATACACGATATTGTTAACCTCTAAATTACTCTTAAAATTAACTCCAACGCATATAACTTGATTAACATAAAAGACTTAACACGAAATACGCATTATGACACATAGACATAACATAAACTTCGAAATAGAAAGTATAAGCAAAAAGCAAAGTAAAGTTGTAAGGTATACAAGTGAAAGCTAAAGTTGATCAAACCGTATCCACTCTTTAATGGGAGTCATCAATTCCCGCAATTCTTGTGACTACTTTGAATTTGGTCTCGGCCCGTACAGAACCTCCACTAGGATGCTATTCTTTGCGAACATCGAACAAACGAAT
The DNA here is from genome assembly GCA_949673415.1 of Euphorbia schlechtendalii. Classification (NCBI taxonomy): domain Eukaryota; kingdom Viridiplantae; phylum Streptophyta; class Magnoliopsida; order Malpighiales; family Euphorbiaceae; genus Euphorbia; species Euphorbia schlechtendalii. The sequence continues at coordinate 468 of CATIWQ010463412.1, read as the reverse complement.
ATTGAAGAACGAAAACTTTTATTGATAAGTGATTTGCAAGTACACTTATACAACAATCGCTCTAGAATATAGAGAAATCTAGTGATCGAAATAGGGATTCGAATCACTTAAACATTTTCTCGCTAACACTTATGAACGTGGTAAATTCTCTATCTATACACACACTATATGTAACCCTGATCTTCTTGCCACATCCACTCTGCACGAAATTGTGAAGTTTGGAGCCCTATTTATAGAGTTTGAAGGGTTGCATCTATCCATACTAAGAGTCGAGTCCATTGGTGAAAGATTGCATCACTTCATTGTGATTGGTTGAGAAGCTTCAATCTAATCCACAATGGATAGGCACCTTTTCATGATTGGTTGACTTCTGATAAGTGTCTTTTCATTGGTAGTTGATGGTGGTTGATCATGCTTATCTGGCGGTTGGTAGTTAAGAAGATAAAACCAGAGGAAGTTTATGTGCTC
>CATIWQ010463295.1:0-14335 GCA_949673415.1 Euphorbia schlechtendalii | reverse complement strand
TATATAAGGAAAAAAATGAAAAAAATGAGAAAGGAAATAAAAAGAAACGGAATATAAAAAGAAAGGAAATAAAAGAAATGGAAAATATATAATAAAAAAGGAAATAAATAAATGTAGATAGGAAATAAAAATGGTACTTGAATAGTACCACAACATGGTCCAAATACATAATGAAAAAAAAGGAATTAATATCATTTAATAATACCATTTAAATGGTACAATTAAATGGTACAGGAAAAATTCCGCCTATAAATAGAGGGAATTTTTCTTGGAAAAAGGGGATAGAAAAAATTCACAAAAAAATAGTATGCTCTCGATAACGACGGAGAAATTTTTACACAACAAAATAATATTTTTCTAGAGAAATAATTCTGACTTTTCTACATTTCTTCTAAGGTTTCTTTGATTATATTTGGATCTAAAACACTTTTGGATCCCCGAATTTTATTATTTTCAAATCAATTTTCTTCTAAAAATCCTCAGGTATTCTCGAGTCTAAAATAAATTTAGAACCTGAGTCAGATTATTTTTTGGATAAATAAACACTTATTTTTCATTCAAACGACAATTAAATCAAAACGAACGAGGAACGCTCTCGGAGATCGTACGGATACGCCGAAGTGGATTCATACCAAAAGGGTACGCCTCTAAGTTCCTAAAGTTGCTTTATCTCGTATTTCTGATGTTGTTCAACACGTGGACCCATAGATATTTTTTTATTTTATTTATTATGTAAATATTGTTGTAATAATTCTTCTCCATCTTTATTTCTTTTTGTTTAATAAAAATACATCTGTTAGAATCCCCCCACAAGGGAATAAAAATTATTCCAGGATAACAGGCCTCGCACTTTGCCATGCGGTCATTTTCACTAACAAAAATTGACCAACATATGTGTATATAAAATTGAACCATTTTTATTTAAAATAATAACTTTAAATCGTCGATGTTTTAATTTGACCACACGAGCCTTCTTAAAATCAAATCGAAAATATGTGTCATATTTCGTAATAATCTTTGTGGATGTAGGTTTGATGTATGCCTAGGATTTTATTTTCCTTCGAGTATTGCAAATATTATTTTTGGAAATGTAATTAATAGATTAGGCGGGCGGTTGCATCCCCCAAGGTTATGTAACATTTAATCTTTACTTTTTCGCATTTATTTACCGCTTTGTGTATGGATTCACTATTTTCCGCACATGCGTTAAATCATGCATAATAACTTCAAAATGACTTACGTGCGAATATGCGCAATTAAGAAATACGATTTTCTACAGATGTAATATAATGTGATCACATAAGAAATAAGTAACTTATCCCGGACCCGAGTCTCTGTGTCTTAGTGGGCCGTCCCCCGGAAGTTAAGCCTCACAGGACTCTAATTCTTGGAAAGAGCTAATCCAGGTGGCGACTCCACACTAAGAGACGGCGGATTCGGGTTTGATCGATAAAAATGTATTCGCCTTCTCTATCAACCTTTCTAGGGTCCCCTGACCAGGTACCTTTTTTTAAACACCCTTCTCATCTCCGCACGCTCTCGGCCCATCACTCCGTGTCGTCCGCTCACACTTCCCAAAATGTCACTCAATTTTCTTATATAAAGGATTTCGAACACAGAATTCAACTTATAGATTGTTGAATCCTTGACAATGTTAAAACTAAAGTGATTTTTCTCTCTATTACAAACAGATAATGATTTCTATTATTTGCTGATTGCTTGAGTTAGAATTTCTTGAAGCTGGGAGTAAATGAACAGAGTTTCATCTCTTTGAGAAATTTAAGGTGATTCACCAAGTTTGAAAGTCTGCTCCAGTCTTCTCTTTATAGTTGAAGCTCTTGGAATTAACGGTTGCAAAATTTTCATCCTGACAACTCTTCAATTTCTCTTCTCTTCATATCTTTTGAATTTTCCAGTTGAAGATAAATTCCAGGACGTTTAGAGATAGAGATTTTGAATGCTGAAGTGTATTACATCCATTGTCAAAAAATCATTTGTCTTCAAGCAATCTGTTATGATAGAGAGGCGCCCAAGATGAAACACGTCATTCTATCATTAGTTAACTTTTTGACATTTGCAGAGTCACAGGGAGAGATTGAAAATGGCGCATGTCAAAGAATTCCTTTTATCTTGGACTTTAGTGAGGAATCTCCAATATTCCGTACTGAAACCTTTTGAGTGTGAGGACCACGGGAATATCTTCTTTAATTTTAGCGCTTTTTATCTTGAAAAACATCAAAGGTATATTCCCTTTCTCACATAAAACCGTTAGTAACACAAGTGTCAAATATTCTCTAAGTGTCAAAAGAATAAAACTTTTTATTCTTAAAAAGCTAACTCAGCACAGCTGAGTAGATATCTTTATAAACTACGTAATACTTAGAACAACTCAACTTTTCTTACTCTAAACCATAACTTAATTAAATACTCAGTAAACTGAGTTTTTTCCCTTTAAAAAAGTAAACTTCATTAATTAAGAGTATACTTAGTACTCAATTAATTTCACTATCCTAGACAGTTTATTATTTCCAAAACGTTTAAGTACCGTGAAGTAATATTAACTTGGGTTCAACAATTTAGATAGCAAAGGCATGTATTTTAGGGCTCAAGGTGGAGTTCTTAAAGTTATCAAATTTGATAAATGTGTTATCAGTGGTAACTTGGTTAATGGCCTTTACTACCTAAATGGAATTGTTGCTTAAGATCTTCTATGCTATCTGTAATTTTGACAAGTGTAACTTGTGGAATAAAAGGCTTGGGCACATTGGTGCTAAAGTCCTTGATTTTTTTTTTGCATAAGAATGATATTCTTGATATCCCCAAACTAGCAAACTTGAGAATTGTGAAACTTGTGTCATGGGAAAATCCCATAGGAAAAGTTTCAGTACTTCAACATATAAATCTGAAAAATGTTTTAACAACATCCCTAATGATCTTTGGGGTTCTCCTAATGTTCCCTTGTCTATCAGAAGCTCAATACTTTGTTTCTTTTATTGATGATTTTTCAAGAAAAGTTTGGATTTATTTTTTAAAGAATAAATGCAATGCATTTGAAAAGTTTGTTCAATGGAAGTTATTAGTTGAAAACCAACAAAATCTTAAGGTCAAAGTCCTTAGAACTAATAATGTTTTTGAATTTATAAATGATGTTTTTAATTCTTTCTATTCTGAAAATGGGATTTTAAGACATAGGACTTGTGCCTATACACCTCAGCAAAATGGTGTTGCTGAGAGGTATAACAGAACTCTTTTAAATAAAGTAAGATGCACGTTGCATGAATTTGGTTTAAGTTCTGGTTTTTTTCCTAAAGCAGCACAAACTGCTTGTTACTTAATAAATAGATCTCCTAGCTCTATCATAGGTTTTAAATTTCCAAATGAGATCTGGTACAATAAACCTATTAGTTACCTTCATCTAAGAGTTTTTGGATGTGCAGCATTTGTTCATAATACCTGAACCTAGAGCCACGAAATGTATTTTCATTGGATATCCAAATGGTTTTAAAGGCTACAAGTTGTTATCTATTGCTGAGAACAAAGTTTTAATAAGTAGAAATGTTGTGTTTAATGACTTTTTTTTCCTTAAAGTAACTTCCGATTCTCAACCTACTCAATCTTAGCAAACATGGTTTGAGGTGGAGCTTGAGAGTCTTGATTAGGCTTGGTTGAATCATCAACCTAATATGGAAAATGATCCTCCTAATAATATGGTTCAAAATGAGAATTCTGAGATGTCTACAAATGAGTCTGCTCCTGAAACTAGTCTTAGCAGAAATGAGATTAGTCAAAATTATCATTTGGCTGGAGATAGGTTAGAATAACTATAAGACATTCTAGATACCTAGATTCAAATGTGTATAACTGTTATTTCTCTAAATTTCTTGAATTTGCTACAAGTGTTGCTGATTGCATTGAGTCTCATGAACCAAGGACTTATACTGAAGCTAAAAACTCAAATGAATGATTTAATTATCTAGATGATATGATTGAAGAAATTAAATCTCTCAAAAAGAACAACACATGCGTTCTGGTTCTTAAACCTAAAAATAAAAGAATAATTGGTTGTAAATGGGTGTTAAAAGGAAGCCTGGAATTCTAAAAGTTGAAAAAGGGATATTTAATGCTAGGGTTGTGGCTAAAGGTTTTAGCCAAGTTGATGGCATTGATTTTCATGATATTTTTTCCCCTGTTGTGAACCATGTCTCTATTAGAGTTATTTTTCCATTACTGCTTTCTTTGATCTTGAATTGGAACAATTAGATGTAAAGACTGCCTTTTTACATGGTAATTGTGAGCATGAGATTTTGTACCAGCTCACGCGTTCAATTATGATAGCTTTTCGGGATATTTATCCTCGAATCACACAATTTTCGACTATCCGACGATCTTCAAATGGGAGACTTCCTCGTCTTTGAATTTAAAAGGACTTTAATTCAAAAAATTAATTAAAAAATATAAAAATACATAAAAAAATTTGAAAACGCTGTCGAAAACCGGATCTGGAGCCTGCCTCACCGATATCTAGCGAGACATGGCTTACCAGAAGGCCTGGTGAGCCTCGCCAGAGACCTGGCGAACCACGCCAGGGGCCTGGCGAGGTACACCAGTGGTCTGGCAAACCACGCCAGACTCTGGCGAGGCTCACCAGAGACTTGGCGAACCTCACCAGGTCCTTGGCGATGCTCGTCAGACCTTGGCGAGCCTCGCCAGGTTGTCTGGCGAGCTCGCCAAAGGTCTGGCGAACCTCGCCAGACCCGCTGGCGAGGCCTGCCTTACCAAATTGGTGAGGCAAGCTGAGCTCGCCAAACTCCCTGGCGACCGGCCAAACTTTTTTGCCTTTTTTGGATATTCCTGGATTTTTCTATAAATAGTCGGACTTTTTTGGATTGAAGGGGGCTCGAAATTTCAAAGAGAAAATTCTATTCTTTAGATTAAAAAAATACAGATAAAAATACTACAAATATTTTCTTTTCTTCTAATTTTTTCTTGGATCTAAAATACTTTTGGATCCCAAATCTCTTCATCTTTTAATCAAATTTCTTCATCTATTTCTTCAAATATCCTCAGATATTCTCGGGTCTAAAATAAATTTAGAACCCGAGTCTGATTATCTTTTGGATAAATAAACACTTATTTTTCCACATTAAACTACAATTAAATCAAAACGAATGAGGGGATCGAACTGATACACTGAAGTGGATTCATACCGCAAGGGTAAGCCTCTGAGTTCCTAGAACTGCAAATTCCATGCTCATCTTCTTTTTCATCTCTTTCTGATCTTTATTTGTGGACCTAGGAATTAGTTTTATTCCTTATTATTATAAATGATGTTGTAATTCTCTCCTTCTTGCTTTATTTCTTTTTAATTTTTATATTAGAATACCCCCATGAAGGGAATAAAATATATTCCTGGATAACAGACCTCACCTTTTGCCATGCATTCATTTTCACTAATAAAATTGACCAATATACGTGTAAATAAAAATGAACTATTTTTATTTAAATTAACAAGTTTAATTAATTAGGCCACACGGGCCTCGCTAAAATCAAATCGAACATATGTGATATCCCCTGTGCTAACCTTTGTGGATGCAGGTTAGATGTATGTTTAGACTTTTATTTTTCCTTCGGGTATTGCACATATTTTTGAGGAAATGTAATTGATAGGGTGGCGGGCGGTTGCATCCCCCGATTTTTGAAAGCCTTGTAATTTTATTTTCCGCATTTACTTACCGCTTTATGGAATGTTTATTATTTCACCTTGTGGATGATTTATTATTTTTCCATATGTGAATCATGCATTTATAAAGTCTAAAAAATGACCTAAGTTCGAATATGCATAACTAAGAAAATACGGTTTTCTGTAGATGCAATATAATGTGATCACATAAGAAATAAGTAACTTATCCCGGACCCGAATCTCTTTGTCTTGGTGGGCCGTCCCCGGACGTTAAGCCTCACAGGACTCTAATTCCTAGAAAGAGCTAATCCAGGTGGCGACTCCACACTAAGAGATGGCGGATTCGGGTTTGACCAAATCTAAAATGTTTTCGCTCTCTCTTTTCAACCCTTTTCCCGGGTCCCCAACCCTGTGCTTTTCTTTTCAAACACCCCGGTAAACCACGTCTATGAAATCTCGCGCTCTAGGCCTACCTCTCTGTGTCGCCCGCTCACAGTGGCGACTCCGCTGGGGATTTTTCTAAAACTTGTTTTTTCAAAGGTTTTAGATTTTGGATAAGTGTCGAAAATTATTGATCACATTTTTCCATTTTATCTTAATTATGACATATTCATAATAACGCATTGCAGTAGAAGGGATGAGCCCATAAGTCTAAGGTTCCCTTATTACCTCAAAGCTTTCTCTTGTACTAATCTGCCTCCATGAGAAAAGATAGTACTTGAGCGGGTGGAGCATTTGTTGCCATATCGCATGTACCTCTCTCGTTAGAGGCTTGGAGTGTATTTTAACGCAACAAGAACCTTCTACATCAGCAACCCATTTATAACCCTCATGTAAATAAACCGTAGGCATTTTCCCTAGGGTGTTACCCAAACATGGAGATCATGCATTATATTTTCCTGCAGGTGCGCTCCTTAGTATCCTCGCGGTACTAAGATGAACCAAACTTAGGATAGAGACTAGCCAAGAACCCTGTACGCGGGAGTTGTATGGTTGGAAGATATAACGTTGCATGCTATATACTATGTGTATACTACTTTCAATTTGTCATTGTACAAATGTCATACTAACCATGAATTTTTGTGCAGACACTTGGACGCACACACTCATGATATTAAATGTACATATCAAGATACCAAACCAGTATCACATACACTTAAGCACAGTTGACACTATAGATTGTGTCACCCTAGGATAACATAAACCACTTAGGAACATCACTTACCCCTTTTCAGCGAGATGTCCACTTGACATCTTGCTATTAGCCTGTACATGGCAAACATATCTTTTTTTTACTGTGTGATGTCCATTTGACATCCGACACTTAGCCCACAAGGGGCAATAATATATCCTACACATCATCTTTGAGATATCCACTCGACATCCAAGTCATAGCCCTTCCGGGGTAACTATACACATAAAAGCCCAAACAGGGTAAATACCTACATAAACAATCTTTCCCACATTAAAGGATATCTCAATTGATGTCCTAACCTAAGCCCACATGAGGCAGACTTACTTCAAAAGTCTTACCTTACCAAATCTTCAAGGGTATACGCCTCATACCCGAATCATTCGCCCGCACGAGGTAATAATTCACGTGTCACCACATACCCTCAAATAGTGATGACCACATAGGTATCCGAAACTCTACCCTAATTGGGTAAAATAACCAAATCTTTCATTATGTAGCTACATATGGTAGTTATTTTCATTTTATTAGGGTATGTCACACCGCTTACCCGAAATAATTTTAACCTCCTCATTCCACGAGACCTAGTCATAGTACAAAACCTCAAACCATTGACCTATTACCACACAGGTAACTTAGTCAACTCACTTGCACCACTCATATTACGATGTCACACCGACATTGTACAAATCTCAAATCCAACCCCCGTTGTTGGATTTTCATTTTCACATGTTTTCATTTTTACCTAATGATTGACCTGTTTGTTTCAAATGGATTGACATACATGTTATTTCACATCATGGCATGCTAAACCCTTGTGAATGCAACCATAACATTAAAAATCTCATGCATTACCCGCATCATGAATCATATCACAAATCTTACGTGCATGGTTTAATATTATACTCGTGTATCAAAGGGGCTTGGAAGACGACTGCTCGCCGCCTGGTCCGTGTTTCCCCAATTCTGGAGGGGGTTCCGTACACTAACTCAAGTGAGGACTCAGGTTCAGACTCAGATTCAGTTCAACGCACTATTATGGCCAATCCACAAGGAGAAGGTGCAAGGGAAGATCACCCTGTTGGTACGGGATAAAATTCTCAACAGTCGTCGATGAGCGCCGAGATTGTAGCTGCCATAAACGCCTTTGCCAATAGCGAACAGCTAGCTACGCTCATTCGCCAATAACTCTGGAGGGCCCAGGCAGTGTCCAGCTCGGAGGTCACCCTTAACAATGTCAATCAAACAGGGGGACCTCCTACTTCACTCATGATTCCCCCAACTACCTTTTATCAGTTCGGGGCAAAACAAAGTCAGCTGAACCAGAATCCATTCTTCCCTGGACAAATTATCCACCCCCGCATTGGCACCATGGCCTTTCAACCAAGGAATGTCCCAATAGCCTATTCCCACTTAGAGTACGTAGGTTGCCACACAATTCTAGGTACCTCAACTGTCCCATTTTCTAGCATTTCCCCAGGGGCAATATAACTCTTATCCAAACACCGAGAATGCTATCCTCTAACAACCAGGAATGGCGGAACTATGGCAATAGTTCTTAGCTATTCACGGTGGCCACCTAAGGAACACGTACCCTACACAACTAATAATCGGGGATGAATACAACTTACCCTCTAACTTCGTAATGCTGTAGTTTGAGAAGTACGCAGGATCTGGCGACCCGCCCGCCCACTTGACGCATTATCAAATGATGATGAGAGTATTGAGGGTCAACGACCAAATGATGGCTAAGCTCTTCGTCGTCACCTTAGGCTACCTAGTCAATGAATGGTACAGCCACCTTCCGCTGTATATAGCCACCGATTGGAATAGCCTTGCTCAAGCTATGCTGGGGCATTATGGTTTCAACTCTCAAATGGAAACCACAATGCAACATCTGGAGGCCATAATGAAAAGGCAGGGTGAGAACTTCAAATCTTACTATACACATTGGATGGCTACGCAAGTTAGGCTGTAGACTCGTTTGACCCTACCGGAGATGATAACAAAGCTGTTGGAATAAATTCTGATCTGATAGCTTCTCCAGGTGGCGACTCTACACTAAGAGATGGCGGATTTGGGTTTGACTAAATCTAAAATGTTTTCGCTCTCTCTTTTCAACCTTTTTCCCGGGTCCCTGACGTTGTGCTTTTCTTTTCAAACACCCCAGTGGACCGCGCCTATGAAATCGTACGCTCTCGGCCCACCGCTCTGTGTCACCTGCTCACAGTAATCTTTAGGAAGAGATGTATATGTCTCAGCCTAAAGGTTTTTAGAAAAAGGGAAGGAATCTCATGTTTGTTTGTTGAAAAAATCTCTTTATGGTTTAAAACAGTCACATAGGCAGTGGTATCTTAGATTTGATGTGTTGGACCCAGTAGGGTGTAAAATAGGCTAGAGGGGAGGGGGTGATGACACTTTTTTGAGTTCCCTGTTTACTTCAAAAGATTACTTAAACTAATCTTCTGAAGATACTTCTGAGTCAAAGTGTTTTACTCAGAATCCCCTTTAGAAAGTCTTGGTGTTTCAGTTGTGAAGTTAGTTAGCACAAAAGAAATAAAGTAGAGTAAAGAAATATGCAAATAGAGATTTTTATCCTGGTTTAGCCTTTACATAATCCAATCTTTGGAGACTCCTGTCCATGATTTAATCCACTAAGTAATCTTTTTCTGGTGAAGAGCAAAACCTTAACAAAGCCTTGACTGAAGTACCTCCAACAACCTTTGCTTCAATGAGCTATACCAATATAGAAGTTCCTTCCAACTGTATCTAAGGCTCTGAGCTTCTTATCTTCTTGAGAACCTTCCTCACAAGATTTCTAAGCTCCCTCACACTAACTTACCCTCAGTTAGTGTTTTTCAAGACAATTTTGTAATAAAAGAGAATGAGCTTCTGAACTTTGTTTCAGTTAGCTCTTTTACAAACAAATGAGAATGAGATGTTTGCTAGGTTGATTCGAAGAAGATAGCAATGATTTTTTGAAGCTTGAATTCACTCTTGAGATTTCAATTATTTTAGAAACTTTCTTCAATGGTGGAAAGCATCCTTTTATAAAGAGAGTTAATCTTGGACTGATGTTGAAAATTTTCCCGTTGTCTCACATCTAAGTTTCCGTTAAGAATCTATTTGAGAGCCACACCCAATTATGATCCATGCTACAACTGTCAGGATATGTTTGGGTCCCACATTTGTACGGTTGACTAAGAATGTGATTTGTAGGAATGTCTTTGATATTGATTTCGTGGCAACTTTTGTCTTTTTCTAGATTGAGGTACAATGGAACACGGCGACAGTTAATGCGAGGTCAGCTCTCATGACTTTTAACGCCAAAAGACTAAGTTACCCTTCTTTCGTCTTCAGAAGGGCTTCTTATGAAACTTTATCTACAATAGTCTTCTGATGTCTTGTACTTCTGGTGAAGACTTCTGAGACACTTAAGTTCTTCTGAAATTCTTTATGTCTTCTGAAGCACCTTTGCAATTCTGAGTCATCTGTGCTTCTGAACTCAGAACCTTCAAAACTTAAATTCATAGCTCAGAATCCAACAATCTCCCTCATTTTGTTGGTTCTTAGTGAACTTAAGCACACGATGTACTTTCTTGGTTCTCGGTGAAGACTTCTGAGACACTTAAGTTCTTCTGAAATTCTTTATGTCTTTTGAAGCACCTTTGCAATTCTGAGTCATCTGTGCTTCTGAACTCAGAACCTTCTAAACTTAAATTCATAGCTCAGAATCCAACAATCTCCCTCATTTTGTTGGTTCTCAGTGAACTTAAGCACACGATGTACTTTCTTGCTCCCTCATAATCTAAGGCTATGTTCTGAGATGCTTTAATCTTTTTTTTAATTTTGGTTTAATGTTAAGGAATTAAAAAAAGATAGGACAACACAATGTTGTACTCAGAACAGAAATAGAAAATTTCATTGATGTGTTGAAAAGAATTACAAGTACAAAAAATGAGCTAGGCTAATTACAGATTTGGTTTTTCTTTTAAAGCCTTAAACTTCTCTTGCTCCTTTTCTTGATTATCTCTCTCCATGGTGCTTGAAGTAGATGCTCAACCCATGCACCTTTCCCAGACTTCCTTGAAGCTGTTCTTATCCTTCTCCCTCTACACAGTGCCAATAAGTTGAGCAATTATCTTATTCTCATTAAGCGCAAACCTTTGAATTACTTATTGAATGACTTTTGCATTAGATTGAAGAGGAGGCATAATTTGTTGAATCAATCTTGCAACTTTGCTCAGGATAGAAGGAAAGATGCTTTCAATAATGACTTGGAGAGCCTTCTGATTCCATATCCATTGAGTGTTGCGTCCATTTACCAAATGCTGGAGGAAGGGAACAATCTCACTATCATGAGAGCAAAAGGAATGGAGAGATAGATCGCTGATTTTGGTACTTAAGGCATCAATGCTCTTTTGAAGATCCCTTGATGTATTGGATCCCCTTACTATCACAATGTCCTTGGCTTCATCTATTACTTTAGCCAGTCTAACGGAAGCTTTAGTAATTGCATCCTCAATATCATAAAAGGTTTCATTCTTCTGAGCAAAAGTGATGTCAGTCACTTTTGTTGATGTGCTATCAATAGCTTTGATGACATCGGACCTCAGCTCTCTCCTAGAGTCCTTAATAGCCTTGAGAGTTTCTGCCTTAAACTTTGTCATGAACTTGGACATCTCTTCAAGGCTATTTTGGATCTTCCCTTGCTACCATAAGTAGAGGACAGTCTGCTTCCTTAGTTCCTTTATCTCATCCTTCAGCCCCATGGAGTATTCAATTTGGCACTTCTCAATGGCAATCCCTAAAGTGAAAATTACATCCGCTATTTACCTTTGGGACTCCTCCTTCACCCCATTCACTTCATCATGGATCAGCTCAAGACCCCTTTCACCAATTTCCAACTTCTCATTTAGTGCAGTCAACTCATCCCTTATGATAATATAATTTGCAAGCCTTGTCTCTATGAGAGGTTTAAGATGTTAAAGTAGATCAGATCTTATTTGACAGGGAAGTGGAATCTTGGCAGCCATCTCCATGATAATTTGAGCTTGTTCAGTTAGAAGGGAGAGGCTCTGAGCTATCTGGCAGTTGAAAGGAATTGATTTGATATCCACCACAGAGTTGTTGAGGTGAAGGGCCATTTTGAGGAGGTCATCAAGAGTCTTCCTAATATGATTGAGAGAGTTGATAGGTACATCAATAGTTGAGTGGCTTCCCTCGGCAAGATCTCCCATCATCCATCCTCTATTACTAATGGATTCATCTCCATTAATCCTCTACTCCAAAGGTCTAGGAATCAGAGTTTAGATACTTAAAGGATCCACCAGAGTCCTTGGAATGTAGGGAATTTGTGGTTACTGCTGGTAGGGAGTTGGTTGCTACTAGTAGGGAGTGGGTTTGGACTTTACTCCATTTTCCTCTATTTCCTCCACTATCTTAATCTCATCATCTTCCAACTCATTTACTTCTTCCAGCAAGACCTCCTCATCCTTCTTCTCTTCATCATCTTTCCTTATATTCTCTGGCTTCAGATGGGGTTTAGCAAAGATTGAGCGTGCCATGCTAACAAATTCTGTAGTAGGATCTGATTCTGATGGCTTGACACCCCATTTAACAACTACAGTCCTCTACACTTCTTCCTTTTAAAGAGCTGATAGGAATGGATCTTCCTCTTGCGCATTCTCTTTCAACAGAGAGCGCCCATCAGACTCTTCCTTCTTCTCAACCTCAAACTCTTCCTTCTCCTCAGCCTTATACTCCAGACCCTGAACCACCTCTTGAGCTATCGATGCTGCAACTTCGAGAGGGTCCTTATTGTTTGGAGATGGAGATCCCTTTGGAGTTGTTGGCTCATATATTAGGGTCTTAAGAGGGGCAAAAAATAGATGGGATGGATCAAAGATAACCATCTACTGATCCAGAGAAGGGGATTGAGGCTTTACTTCTGACTTCTTCTCCAATTGGAAATTAGTCGGATTTACCACCTTGGGAGGAGCAGAATTGGGTGCCAAGCGAAGAGCTCCAAGTGGTAGATTAAAATCAACTGAAGTTCCTTCCAAGACTTTCCCATTGACTTCCTCTGAATCCTCTTCCTCTATCTTCGAGGTGGTTTTCTCCTTCATCTTCTCAGTAAACTCATATGGAGAAAGGGTTCTCTTTCCTCTAGATATGGCTTTCATCCCCACTTCAGTCACTACTATCTTGATATCCCCCTTCTTTGATGCTAAGAAGACTTCAACAAGGTTTTGATTTATGGCTTTGATCATATCAGCCTTCTCAGGGTCATCTTCTAAGACCACAGTCTTTCCATATGTCTCGGCTCTCTTCTTCTTCCTTCTTTCTACCTTCTCCTCCTTGTCTTCCTTTTCTTCTACTTTCTCCTCTTTCTCCTCCACCTTTCTTGTTTCTCTACAACCTTTTCTTCTTCTTCATCACTGGGAATGACCATATTGGGATCAAATTCACCCCTCCTCTTCTTGGTCAGAATACTTATTGGCCTCTTATCCTCTCTATCTTCTTCTGAGCTATTCTCCTTTAGAGGCATTGTCACATACTTATATTTGTTCATTGAGAAGCCAAGTCCTACAGTTTTTCCTTTAGTAGTTGTTCGCCACTATTCTACTGATAAGTTTAATAATTTGTTCGCAAGATTTGGCTATATATTAATGGTGCCAAAAACTTGTTCATGTAAAGTATAGGTGTTGTCAGTACCTCTTATCAAATAGAAAAATGATGATAATAGCACGTATACAGTTCTGATGTGGTTTTAAAAGATATCGAACCCACAGGGAAGGAACCATGTCTAAAGATCAACAAGGAAGATAAAATAAAGAAAATAAAATAGATTTGAAATTTTGGATAGGAGGGTTAGAATGAAGAATGAGTAAATATAGATATGAAAGATTAGAGAATTTAAATATATAGATTTTTCCTACGAAATAAGGATAGTAGATAAAACATGCAAGTTCAACAAAATTGTTACGATTTACTAAACTAATCTAACAGACTTGGTTCAAAATATCCAGTTGTTCAATTATTCGCTGCAGAGCAACACATGAAATAACTTTTCTAAACCTAGCGCAAACGAATTAAGACAATTATATAAACCTAGACAATGTCAATACTATACTTAAAACGGGTCACTCTCACATAGCCACATTTACCAAATTACCATTCCAAAAATGTCGGCTCACTAAACAGCGTTATATCACAGATCTAGTGACTATACACGATATTGTTAACCCCGAAACTACTCTTAAAATTAACTCCAATGCATATAACTTGATTAATATAAACGACTTAACACGAAATACTCATTATGACACATAGACATATCATAAACTTTGAAATAGAAAGTATAAGTAGAAAGCAAAGCAAAGTTGTAAGGTATGCAAGTGAAAGCTAAAGTTGATCAAACCATATCCACTCTTTAATGGGAGTCGTCAATTCCTGCAATT
>CATIWQ010463056.1:0-37301 GCA_949673415.1 Euphorbia schlechtendalii | reverse complement strand
AAAAAAAAGCTCTTTTCAAGGTTGTATTAAATAAATTTGTTTAAGTATATGTAACCTAACAATTAAAGCTATTGTTGGACATCTAATAAAAGTTAAAGGTAATTGTTCGTTCAAATTACAAACGCTTTTATTTTACAGGTATTATTGTTAGAATGTTAGTGCTTACGATAAGAGAACCTTTCCGGGTCACGAGATTTGTTAGCACGTTTAATACATGCAATACATGCGTTATTCATTTTTTCCATGTCATTTGCTATATGCAATACGTTACCTTTTTTGTGCACATAATATACCAATTTATTAACATGTTATGCAATATGTTACTTTTTTAATGTACGATAGATACTTCATCAATGTTATCATGCATAATTTGTATTTAAGTGACGAATATATATATAACTAAATGGACATACAAGTTACACCATTAACAACCCAAAAAAGTTGATATTTCCTTCATACTTGCGTATCAATCTTATAGTCTTGAAATTCAAGCAAACATGAGCTTAGAATCAATCTTTTGGATACAAAAAAGTTGTTTCTTCAATTTGATATTGGTTTGGCATGAGTGTAAAAGTATGGAGTTCCGATGGATTTTGAATGGATGAAAAATAAAATCACTTCATCGGCTATAAGAATCTTAGAAATGATTCTTCTTTGTATTTTCATTTATTCTCCACATTTCAATTTTTGGTGGATTCGAAACAATGACGAGTAAAATTATATTTCAACAATATACATTTTATTTATTCTAAGATGTATTTGTTTTTATACACAATATACTTTGTATAAAATCCCCACGACTCTAAAGTCCGAGTCCAACCAGAACCGAATCCACAAATTCCATACCAGTAGGGGAAAGCATTGGTCGGTTCGGTCCAAGAACCGAATCGAACCAAATAAATCAAAAACCAAATAATAGAAAAATTAGGAACCTAATACCAAACCTAATAGATTTTGGTTCGGTCTGGATCGAATATAAATATCCAGATTTGGTTCGGTTCCATATAAAACCAAATTGTATTTCCATGAAAGTTAAAAATGTAATAATTATTTTTATGTTAAAAACTAACTATTATTTAAGAAAACAAAATTAAATTTAACGATTACTATAACAAAAAAAATTAAACAAATATGTAAGAAATGAACACAACCACTAACATGCAAAACACTTTTTACATTTAAATAGCCTACAATATAATATAAGAAATAAAAATATTATATTATAAAATCTGGAAAAAAATAAACGTAAATTAATCGAAAAAGTAGAATAAAACTTTAATTTTTTTTAATTAAGTTAATTAGGCTCGGTTATCGTTTTATTTAGTTTTTATTTTCAAAACCGAGAATCGAACGTAAAATCAAATTATCAAAATATCAGAATAAAAAACCGGATCTAATTAATTTGGTTCGGTCCAGTTGATTTCGATTCCGTGGGTTAATTGTGTTTGTGTTGGACTGTGCTATCATTCTTTATGAAATTGAAAGAGTTATTCAACTCAAATGTTCAAAAACCCTGTACTCTGCCTTCCTCTCCTTGCCGCCGCCGGACCACTCAACCACCGCCGCCACATTGCACGCCACGGGTCTGTTTATGTTTCTTTGATTTTGGTCTCTCCAGTAATGGAGCTTTTCATTTCTTTAATCTTTATTTACAGAACTTTGAATCACCAAGGAAGAAATCTTTAAAAGCAAGAATATATATGATGCTTATCCCCAATTTTTTGAATTGATTCGTTGCGTGGAACATTGCCTCCTAAATTCGTTGCAAATTATTTATTTGCAGATAACAAAGAGCTTTGCTGTTCATTTTGAGTGGGTGATATCTGTAGCACCACTTCAGTTGGTAGGTTCAGTGACAAAGCAGATTTTTATGTGAGCAGATCAAAGGGAAGGATTCTTCAAGCGTACAATCTGTACTTAAATAAATCATGGTATGCTAGTTATTTAGCAACTAGAATTTTGAAATTTCAAAACTCAATAGCAAAATAGCAATGGTTTATATTTAATATGTTTAATTTCTTCTTATGGTTTGGCAGTCAGAATTGGAGAAGAAGGCCGAGACCCCAGAAGAGATTGAGAGCAAGAAGCAAAAGGAAGAAAATGTCCGTTTTGGTCCTCATTAACCATCTTTTCCATTGGCTTCTCATAATTTATTGTTGTGTCATTTGTGTGATCCAGGCCAGAGAGAAAGAACTCAAGAAAATAGAATTTTGAAATTTCAATTTTCAACTCAATAGCAAAATAGCAATTATTTATTTTTAACAAGTTTAATTTCTTCTTTTGGTTTGGCAGTCAGAAATAGAGAAGAAGGCCGAGACCCCAGAAGAGATTGAGCGCAAGAAGAAAAAGGAAGAAAAGGTCCGTTTTTGTCTTCACTAACCTTCTTTTCCATTATAACTGCTATGGCTTCTCTTAATTTATTGTTGTGTCATTTGTGTGATCCAGGCCAGAGAGAAAGAACTCAAGAAAATCAAAGCTGCTGAGAAAGCAGCTAAATTAAAGGTACTTTTGGTCTTTTTTTTTTGGCAGCCCTTGCTCTAGTTGCGAATATAAATGATTTGAATAACATTGTTCACATATATTTTTCTTTTTCCTCTCAGGCACAACAAGAATCTGGCAACTCATCGAAGAAGAGTGCTGCTAAAAAGAATTCTAGGCGGGCTGTTGGAGGTGAGGAGAATCCAGAAGACTTTATTGATCCTGAGACACCTCTTGGGGAAAAGAAAAAGCTTTCAGCTCAAATGGCAAAACAATATAGCCCTACGGCTGTAGAAAAATCGTTAGTTATATGAACTTTAACTCTTCAATTACCATTTAAGTTATTGTTGGTCCGCTGTCAAAATAGTTTATTCTGTTTTTTGTTCAATATGTAGATGGTATACTTGGTGGGAAAAATCCGGTTACTTTATTGCCGATGCAAAAAGCTCCAAACCTCCATTTACCATTGTAAGCGTGTTAGCGTACCACTGAGCATTGTCCTATTGTTTGCAATGCATTTCAAATGTAAAGTTGTGGTATGACATGACATTTTGGTCGCGTTGATGGATACACATGCCTTTTGGGATGCCTTAAATTTTAAGTAGCACACAGGTTCTGATTGAATTACTAATGCCTGCAAAATAACTCCATTTGCATGAAGTTTGTGACTATAATGGATTGAAGATGCCTGTGGGTTTGATGATAATGGTGCAATTTCAACTCATCATACATACATATATATGCGTGTGTTTATAAATTTACGTGCATGGGAGCATCCGATTATTAATGGAACTTTCAATTTCGCATACTGAAAAAGCTCTCTAATTGTTTTTAGGTAACAACCAATCATTTTCTTTCACCTTCATATTGATCACAAGGATTTACTTATTGGTGTGTACATGGGCACTTTGATTTCCACTTTTGCATCCAACTTATTGTATTTTATGGTTTTGATTTCTTCTTCATTTATCATCCTTCTTATTCGTATAGAGATTGCTCACTCTTGTCTTGTTTAGATTAATATTTCTTATGTAAAAAACTCTATTATTCCTATTTTCAATTACTTTTATTGCTGTCTCTTCATAATTTGAATTTATAATAAGATATTCCATGCTTTTCCTTTTCCCCTTGCAAGTATTACAGATTGAGTTTTGATTACTCTAAGTCTCTAATTCTTAAACAACATTATGCAGGTTCTTCCACCTCCAAATGTGACCGGTGCTCTGCATATAGGTCATGCTCTAACCGCTGCTATAGAGGTTTTGCAACATACCAATTTCCATTCTGTACTGGTTACAAGCTTGTTTATGTTTTAATACAGCTCTTATTGTGAGCAGGATACAATAATTCGATGGCGGAGAATGTCAGGATATAATACCTTATGGGTACCTGGTGTTGACCATGCTGGGATAGCAACACAGGTGAAGTCAGTTATTTAATTGGTGAATGATGGGTGTCGAATCCACCAAAAATAAATCCTATGCCCTTGCTAGATCTAAACTTGTAGCAGCAGTAAATAGGGTCGAATCCACAAAGAATTGACAAACTAATATTATTTCAAATTAATGACCAAGTTAAAATAAAAACAAGAAAAGTAAATATGGGGGTTTATGAGAGTTTGTTTTGTTAAACTAATTAAATTAAATAAATATAAAAGGTCTTCTAGTCAAATCGTTTCTTTGGCTTGCATTGGATTGATCACGGACACTAAAATAATCTTACCTTTCAACCAATTGGTTTAACTGCATTGATTCATCAATTACAATTAAGTATCTTTTGCTAAATTAGATTAAAAACACCCAACATGCAATTAATCCTTTAACCTTGTGATAACCCTATACCCAACATACAAGATTTAACCATAAAATTAGCATTAAGATTTGAAGATCCAATTCCTACCAAATAAATCGTCCAACATGAAATAATTCGATAGACTCAACTACAACCGCGGATCTCAACAACCCGTTTGTTACCACAAATCAATTATAAATCCCATCAACGAGCTTATAAAAGAATAACGATATATCAAATAGGTGAAAATCTCAAGGAGCTCTACTTGAAACATCAACCTAAATAATAATTAAATAAATCAGATTATAGATTGAGAATTGAAGAGAAAGAACAATTAAAAACAAGTCTCACAATCCAACTACAGCCTTGAAATCGACTTCACTAAAAGATTATGAGTTTAGATACTCATAACTGGGGAAAAGAAAACTAAAATTATAATTGAAAGCTTAAAGAAAATAAAACAATGTTTGGCCTAAAGTTGCAGCCTCGAAAAACTCAGCTCTCCTGTTCGTCTCTAAAACTAACTTAAATAATAGAATCAATCCTATTTAGGAACAGACTCCTAATTAAAATATAATTCTAACAAAACAAGAAATAAAAATAGAAAGGATAAATATGAAAGAGAAATAACAAAATCCTAAATAGATGCTACTCTTTCGAATGTCTTCAAATTCCTGAATAGATAAAACTGGAAAGATGACATAATTCAATCTCGAATAGGATTTTCTACAGATGCAGTAACTTCGGCCTCAATTTTTGTGTAGATAGAGTCCGAATTTGAAGATGACTTACACATGAAATTGTAGTCTTATTTCTTAGGTTTCCAAAACATCCTGAATCTCTTCAATCCGACATCAGATGAGTAAGTTATAGCCAAAATACGAACAGCTGTCCAGAATGCTCCAAATCCGCCCAAAATCAGCTTTTTATGTGTAAATTCCAATTTGGCACCCGAAATACCTAAAATATGAAATTAGATTCAAAATTAGTAGCATCCATACCTAAGAACACATACAAAATGACACGAATAATATACAATTATAACACCTTATCAGTGAATATGAAGTATTCTTCATCTGAAATTGTGTACTGTAAATAGCATTCACAATGAGGTTACAAACTTGATGTTGAACATGATATAGTAAAGATTGTGGTTGTAACAGCCCTGTTACAATGATGTTTGGTTAGATTAATGGTTCTTATGGTCGTGTTTTGGTAAGGAACTATTGGAAGGGTTTCCTTCTTGTGATATTAAGTGGACTTTTTCAAAAGCTTCCAAAAACAAAATCCGTATTACACATGTAACGAGCAGGAAAA
The DNA here is from genome assembly GCA_949673415.1 of Euphorbia schlechtendalii. NCBI lineage: Eukaryota > Viridiplantae > Streptophyta > Magnoliopsida > Malpighiales > Euphorbiaceae > Euphorbia > Euphorbia schlechtendalii. The sequence goes on along the minus strand of CATIWQ010463056.1, from coordinate 31,715 downwards.
TGTATCCAAGTCAGTTTATAAGTCAGGTTACACACACTATTTTAAATGGGGAGATATGGATTACCAAACCCCTGAATGGATTCGTGGTAAATGACGAGGTTCATGAAACAATTTTTCTTATTATGCAAAATCACGTACCTTTACAAACCCATTATTGACCTACATCTCTTTTGCAGCAGCTCAATAAATAGCCATGATCATTTAACTAGTCAATTCAAATTTTCAAACTGGTTGTTCTTCAACACAATGTGATTAGTTGATTACTAGTTTGCCTATCTTCCAATAGATATTGAGATGCACATATTTATAGGATTTAAGAATTTTTCTGTCATGTAAATGTGTATATCTCCTGTTAATTTTGCTTTTTTCTTTATTAAATGAGATGATTGCAAAATGGTCTTTTGTCACATTGTATCTTTGACTGAAATTTCATATTTTATGAGGTTGAAATTTTCATATATATAATGTGCAGGTTGTTGTAGAGAAAAAGTTGATGCGCGAACGTCACTTGACCAGACATGATCTTGGTCGTGATCAATTTGTTTCTGAAGTAAGATTTTACAACCAATCATCAACAATTTCCTTTTATTTATCAAGTTTTTGAGCCATTTAGCATATCAGTTCATTAATCTTCTTTGATGCTTGTTATTAAAAAGGTGTGGAAGTGGAAAGAGGAGTATGGGGGTACTATTCTGAGACAATTGCGTAGGTTGGGTGCCTCTCTTGATTGGTCACGTGAGGTATCAATATTTCCTAGAATATTTTGGGCAAATTTTTATTCAGTTAAATTTTTATGATACATACTTATTTTCTGCATATCTTACCTCCTTCTAGTGCTTTACAATGGATGAACAAAGATCAAAGGCTGTGACAGAGGAATTTGTTCGGCTATACAAAGAAGGTCTCATATATAGGTATACTGATTTGTTCGGATATACAAAGAAGATCCAAGTGCTTGTTTAAGAAATGAAACCTTATATGTGATCAGTTATATATGTATATGAGTCATCATATGCTCAAACCATGTGTATGAGTATTTATTCCAATTGATGATTGATTGATTTTCAACCAAAGCTTATTCTGGCTGTGCTCTCCCTGTGCCCGTTGACATTTGCAAAGGAATTATACAGCTTTTATATGACAGAAACTCGGTTTTATCCAATCTGTTGTAATTTTGGATATTCATAGTTGGTTAGTTGATAAAGGGACAATACTAGTGTAAAGGACTAAGGAGCAGGAGTACTCTTATAGGAAACAAAGATATCTATGATGCCCATGCTACTTGTTTCAGCTTAGGCTTCTTGAAAAGCACGAGGCCTCAAGAAACTAGTTAACCTTTACCTCCATCATGAACTCATTGCTAGTCCACTTTATATTTTAAAATATTTTAACCTATTAGAGAGGTGCCCACGGTGTGTGAATGCTTTTTCTTCCATGAAAATCTCCCTCTACTTTATCACCAATTGTCAAGGTTTATATTTCGCTGAAAAAATTGTATTGAAGTAGCACTGTTGTCCTATTTCTTTGGCAACTTCAGTTAAAGGTTAATATTTGAGTTGTGTCTTCCAATTTAATTTTTCTAACTTTTAACCTCAGTTGGGCTGGAACCTGAAAGTTTTGATGGATGTTTGTGTTTTTTATGTCAAAGCTATTTAATTAATGTCCATTTATCATGCTAATTTCTCTCTTATTTATTTTATTCAGGGATCTCCGGTTAGTGAATTGGGATTGCACCTTAAGAACTGCTATATCTGATATAGAGGTAATTTCTAAGTTATTATGATATGTTGCTGGAATTTTTTTTAATAAATTAAAAAGTTAGTTTTCTTATGTAGGTAGATTATATTGATATTAAAGAGAAGACACTGTTGAAGGTTCCTGGTTATGATAAGCCAGTGGAATTTGGTCTTTTAACTTTCTTTGCTTACCGCTTGGAGGATGATTCTGGTGAAATCATAGTTGCCACAACTAGAGTGGAAACAATGCTTGGCGATACTGCTATTGCTGTTCATCCTGCTGACAAAAAATATGATCATTTGCATGGAAAGTTTGCAGTTCATCCATTTAATGGAAGAAAACTTCCAATAATTTGTGATGCTGTTCTTGTTGACTCTGAATTGGGCACTGGTGCTGTGAAGGTTAGAATGGTTCTATACTGAGAGTGAAAATATTGTTTCAGTACTCCTTTTGGCTGGTTGTTACTTTATGTTGCTCTTTTGCTTTTGGTAGATCACTCCTGCACATGACTTAAATGACTTTGAGGTTGGGAAGCGTCATAATCTTGAATTTATTAATATTTTTACCGATGATGGTAAGATTAATAGCAATGGAGGCCCAGAGTTCGCTGGAATGCTGCGATTCCAGGCCCGTGAGGCAGTGACAGAATTATTGAAGAAAAAGGTAACACATCATTGGATAACAGCATTAATAGTCCAACAATAACTTCAATTCTCTCAAATGAGTAGATATATGAATTTTGTAAAGGGTTTTTTTTTTTTAACATTTGTTCCCTGGCATCACACTGCTGTCCTATCTATCTGTTCATACTGCGCAAGAGTTATACATACATGCGCTCTGCTTCCCAGTAAAGATATTCTTTAGTATATATAGATCTTTGAAAGGTCTCTCATTGTAGGCCATGTTTGTTTACTGAGGCAGGGTACTTCAAGAACTGTTGTTTGTTTGGCATTCAAGCTCTAGAACTTAATTTTTCAAACACCATTGCTGCATCACAACCCTCTGCTCCCATGTTCATGTTCTTGTCTTAGATACATGTGTCTAATTGGTATTATGCTATTCTGATTGGTCAATGTTCAAGTTAAAGTATAAATATGAAATTGTATCTTATTTCAGGGATTGTACAGGGGTGCTAAAAACCATGAGATGCGACTTGGCTGCTGTTCAAGAAGTAATGAGGTTGTGGAGCCAATGATTAAGCCCCAGTGGTTTGTTAACTGCAGCAGCATGGCAAAGCAGGCTCTTGATGCAGCAACTGATCATGAAAACTTAAGGCTTGAGTTCTTCCCAAAACAATATTTGGCCGAGTGGAGAAGGTTATTATTTTTTTTCTAGCTGAATGCTATTTAAAATGAAAGAAGGATATGTTCATGTTGTGTTGCAAGTTGGGGCACCAGACTTAGCTTTAAAACACTGTAAATTCATCTGTAGAAAGTGTCATAAAATACCTTGTTTGTGCACCACACTGAAGATGTAATTCTGGCACTGTCAGGATTGTCAATTAAATAACAATTGGAACAATTATTTAAAATATTAAAGTCATCCTGTGCATGAATTGTGCTGTTTAGCATAGTATACTTATTTAAACTCTTGTAGTAGCAACACCATTCATGCAAATCTGTACATCACGACTGATGGAATGTGTGTTTTGGGAATTTTATTCATACTATTCCTTAGAAACCATGGTCTCCTAAGTGGAACACCATTTACTTGCCATCTGAATTTTGCTACGGATTATTTGTCATGCACTCTTGACATTTGTATTTGGGCGAGACAGACTTGACTTGCTTCGGCAAAGCCTAAAACCTTAAGCCTTATTTTTTTTGGTGAAACTTGTAGTGTGAGGGCTCAAGTCTTGGCTTCTTAGTGCTCGTTGTTTTGAAAGAAACCCAAAAAAAGAAGGGAAGACCTTATTGAGGTTACATGATTGATTATATGACTACCAAAAAAGGCATCTTCTGGAAGTTAAGCATGTTTTGACAGAGAAGACACTTACTTCCATTTTTTTATTGACATTCCCTTCCCCGCCAGTTCTTTCAACTTGTGATTTCTAGCACTCTATAATCTTAGGTTAAATATGTACACCCAGTAGATAATTCATGGTGATAACATTTTTGTTTTATGGTTTCGTACTATGATATTCTTGTTTGTCTTATATTTAAACCTTTTCATAATTTTAATGTGGCTGTGCTGTACACTGCACAGGTGGCTTGAGAACCTACGTGATTGGTGCATTTCACGGCAACTCTGGTGGGGTCACCTCATTCCAGCATGGTATGTCATGCTTGATGATGATCAATCAAAGGAGCTTGGTGCCTACAATGACCATTGGGTAGTTGGTAGAGATGAGGAGGATGCTCTGGCTGAGGCCAGCCTGAAATTTGCCGGAAAGCAATTTCAGATGACCCAAGATCCTGATGTTCTTGATACTTGGTTTTCTTCTGGTTTATTCCCATTGTCTGTGCTTGGTTGGCCAGAAAATACTGACGATTTGAAAACATTTTATCCAACTTCAGTGCTTGAAACTGGACACGACATTCTTTTTTTCTGGGTGGCACGGATGGTGATGTTAGGCATGAAGCTAGGAGGTGATGTGCCATTTAGGAAGGTGAATATATATTGTCCCTGAACTCTTTTGCACCTTCTACTTTCTTGCATGTTTGCAGTTACTAGTTAGTTATCTGTTTTTTCAATTTTAGGTTTATTTGCATCCGATGATTCGTGATGCACATGGTCGTAAAATGTCAAAGTCTTTGGGAAATGTTATTGATCCTCTCGAAGTAATAAATGGGATAACCCTTGAAGGCCTTCATAAGAGATTAGAGGAGGGTAACTTGGACCAAAATGAGCTAAATGTTGCAAAAGAAGGACAAAAGAAGGACTTCCCTAATGGTATTGCTGAATGTGGTGCAGATGCTCTCCGTTTTGCTCTTGTTACCTATACAGCCCAGGTGCGTCAAACTTATTGCCAATTTGCCACATTATTTAATATCCAACTCTTTACACTTTCTATTGGATGATGTTATTTTCCCCTCTTTTCAGTCTGATAGAATAAATTTGGACATTCAAAGAGTAGTTGGTTACCGTCAATGGTGTAACAAATTGTGGAATGCTGTTCGGTTCGCAATGAGTAAACTTGACTTTGATTACGTTCCACAATCAAATATGGAGATAGATTCCCTGCCTTTCAGCTGCAAATGGATACTTGCAGTGCTAAACAAAGCCATATCAAGAACTGTTTCAGCGATGGAATCCTATGAATTTTCAGATGCAGCAAGTGCAGTGTATTCATGGTGGCAGTATCAGTTTTGTGATGTGTTCATTGAGGCAATCAAGCCTTACTTTAGTGGCAATGATCCGGCGTTTGCCTCTGCAAAGAAATCTGCACAGGACACTCTATGGGTGTGCTTGGACAATGGCCTGAGATTGCTTCATCCATTCATGCCTTTTGTCACTGAAGAATTATGGCAACGCCTGCCCCAAGCTAATGACCGTGCTAAAGATCAGTCAATTATGATCTCTGAATATCCAACAACAATAGAAGTAATTACCGGTTTCATATAGAGTATCATTAATTTTTCGTGTGGTTACGAAACCAAACCTTTTTCACTTTGGCACATTTGCCCAATTTAATTGAGTCACCCTCTAATGGATTTTTTCTTAAATATTTTTTAATTTCTGTTGGCCTTTACCATAATTATATGACTTATCACAAGCCCTTTAATCTCTATAGGGCTGGACAAATGAAGGGGTGGAATCTGAAATGGACCTTGTTGAGTCTACCGTGAAGTGTATGCGATCTCTGCGGGGTGAGGTGCTTGGCAAGCAAAAGAATGAAAGGTAATCATCAAGGAAAATTCTAGTTTGTTGTTTCTCGGACAAAGTAATCAAACTGGTTGTTTGAATGAATGAATCTAATGTTTTCTTGCTTAGCTCTTAGCGCCTCATATATGCACATATTAAAAGAATTGTATGTGTGATATACATGCTTTCACATTGCTTGATATTGATGTAATATTGTCGTCAGAATGTCTTTTAGCTACAATTGACTGAATGCATGTTCCTCCTCTATGTTTGGTGCAACGTGCAATTGCTTAGGCCCTGTTCTTTTCAACTGATTTGTCAGTTACTGAAACTGAATTGAATTGAAATTTACTTATTTTAGTGTAAATTTATAGGTATGCAGTACTTACAAGTACTGAACTGAATTAGTTGGTGAATAAGTTGAAAAGAACAAGGCCTTAATATGCTAAATAATTACACTAACTTATTTCCTTGGAATTCTTACTCTTGGGATCATTTTGTGATTAGTTTTCTTTAAACTTTTTCTGATTTATTTTTAATGCATGTTTTGATTTAATGATCAATTTTTTTATGGTGTGTTTCTCAGGCTTCCTGCTTTTGCGTTTTGCCAAAATGAAGAAGTAGCAAAGATCATTAGTAGCCATGAATTAGAGATTTTAACTCTTGCAACTTTATCATCTTTGAAGGTAAGCAAGCTAACACTACTTTTTGTTCCTTTATGGCTTTATCTTCAATTCTTCACCAATTTTTATTTCTTTCCTTGTTTTTTGTATGTTGGACTTATAATCAAATTCTACTATGTTGAATGGCAAATTTGTTGTGCTCTTGCTTTAATTTTGGTGGCATTATGTTTGTATAAAAAAATCCAACTGATATTCAATCTCTCGATGTTATGTGATTAGTGAATATTGGCTAAAGGTTATATTTGTTCCTCTTCCGATGTGTCAGCTGTCATTTATGTTAACATGAAAACACTTGCTGTTGTATAAAACCAAAATTACTTTTGTAAAAGACATGAATGGACTCTTAATCTGACGCAGTCTGATATAATCTTTCAATTTTGGTATTCATTTTTGTTCAGTGTAGTTGAAACTTGAAACTATGTTTGGGACGAAGAGTTTTCTTAATGTAGTTTTATACTTGAACATGGAATATCCAGTAATCTCTATTAGCAGTTTTTGTATTGGATTATAAGCTTACAATAATTAGGCTTTAGTACGTGACAACTTGCTGTCTAACTCGTTTTCACATATAATTTGGTTTGACTTGGAAACTTCAATTATTTTATTCGTTGAAATGGACTTGTATACTCTTCTATTCTTGTTTATCTATTGATGATTCACTGAGCTCGTTTTAAGCAAAATGATCAAATGTTTCTTTTTTCCTCATTTTATGTTCTAAAATTCGTACTTTTGTTTGGAGAATTGCTGCTATCTAGTATCCACTATAGCTTCGCAGTTGCATATCTTTGGTAAAATTGACTATGTACCTGCATATGAACTATGCTAAATCTTCACAAGTAAATTTCGCACTACTAGAAATAGAATCACCAAAGTTTTCAAAATAATTTCTTCAGGTATTATTTATCGGTAAAGATGATCCGCCCATTGGATGCGCATTTGAGAACGTCAACGAGAATATTATAATCTATCTGGAAGTCTGTGGGAAAGTCGATTTAGAAGGGGAGCTGGAGAAGATCAGAAATAAAATGGGTGAAACTCAAAAGTAAGCTTCTCGATTAAATATTATTCTACATGTAACTGCATAATATGGATTTTTTTTTCGAGTCTCCGATAGGCTATAGGTATACTTTTAAGAGTAACTGCACAAATAAAGGGCACTTGTCGTGTCAGCCTTTCTCTTTGTTATACACTCTAGCATAATATAATTCGGTATTTATACGTTTTTTCTTTAGCGTTAAAATCGAAAATAATATATGTTGGGTTTGTCCAGGCGATTGGAAAAATTGGAGGATACAGTAAATGCAGTTACATATATAGAAAAAGCTCCATCTCATGTTAAAGAAGCTGACTCAGCGCAGCTTGCAAAACTTCTTAAAGAGATGGATTTTTTCAAGGAAGAGAGCTCTCGTCTGGAAGCCAAGATTCAAACCGGGGCTAAATAACGTGAAAAGGATCGATCTTGTTGGTGCCCAAACTGTCAAAGAGTAGAAAAATTACCTGTCTTTCCTTGAGATTTTGCAGCTGCTATTGTTTGAGATTTTTAGTGTTCAATTTCTGTTTGATTTTGAAATATTTGACTTCAAGGGTTTCTAAACAATTTATATTAGTTTACTGAATTATTGTCATAAAAATACTATTTTGAATGCAATTGTACAAATTTCCAATTTTCAAGCTTTTTGAGAATATTTATCTTAATTTGATCTCCAAACTTTTGAATATAAAACCTAATTTGTACTTTTAAATAGTAGTTAGCAAAAAAATAATTAATAAATCATGCAAAATTTGCAAATTATTTGAGTATTAATTGAAAAAATATTTTAGTTCAAAATTGGTGCATAATTTGCAGGAAATGGTTCCACTGGAAACAAGTATCGAACTTTGTTATATATGTAAATAATAGTGAAAGCACTGATACCTAAGATTTCAATTAACAAGAAATTTGTAGTTATAATTATCACCGTATTTAAACCATAATCTGTCATTTGGCTCATAAGATGCTTTTCTCCTGACCAATTCTTATATACAACTTATAATTTGCATAATCTTGCAACAAACTGATGAATTCAAGTTGCTCCTGAGGATGCCATTTTTTTCGTTTTCAAATCGGATTTTTTTTTCCGTTTTTCACATCATTAGTCTATGATATTTCTTCTCACTCTAACTCTTTCACCTTTGAAATGTATGTACTTCCATCTAGGCAAGTACTTTTTAAGAACCAGAAACCGCTTTTCTTCGTCGCCCAGTTCCTTAAAAGCTCGGGTCACTCTTCTGACCGTATCTTCGTCTGGTCTCACGCCCAATTCTTCCATGTCCGCAAATACCTGTAGTTCTCGCAAGTTCAGAAAATGAAGTTCCAATATTTCTAAGTTTTTCGGTGAAACTAGAGAGGGCTAAATACCAAGTACTAACCTCTACTATCTCAGCTGGCATGTTGTGATGATCGTACAAAGAGATCATTCTCGAAAATAAGCGCTTGGGAATAGAGCGAGTATGGGTGCGGAGAATCATGTTCCACAATGACTTGGCCTCATCGACTCGGTTGTCGCTGTCGAACGCTAAAAGAAGAGTGTCATACGTTCCCATTGTAGCACCTTGACCTTTGCTAAGCATCCACTTCGATACCTAAGAACTAACGTGTTAAAAAAGCAAGTGCATATTATGCATATCAAAATTCATGTCGGTAATAATGATGCGGCTTGATTAGGTGTTTTCAAGTACAAACATGCACAATTATGTTTCATTTAACAACAAAAACACATCAATGTTGTCTCCTCTACATTAAAAGCAGGGCCGGTTCTCGGTATAGGCAAGAACTGCGTTTGCCTGGGGTCCACGACCTAAAGGGGCCCAAAGCATAAGAAACTTTCGAAATTTATTTATGTTATTGAGTTAGACTATAAACTTAATGCAAAAAAAAATTGAAATTGTATTTTTTTATTAAATATTTAAGGGCTCTTGAAATGTCAGGACCGGCCCTGACTAACAGTTAGTGTATATGCCACAAAAGTTCATCAAAATAAACATGAGAAGCAGATAAAAAGATGGATATTTGATAGCATATCAAATTCAAAATTTCAAGCTTAGATTATACACCTGAATCACGCGCCTCCACATGTTCCTCTTCCTCAATATTCTCAAAGCTTTAGCTACTGCAATCAATGGAAACTCAGTCTCCCAAGCAATAAATTTATCTAACGACCCATAAACTGCATCCTTCTCATCAGGAAGACCAGAAACCTATAATTTCAATCCACACATTCAAATAAAAAGCTTCAAAACAGAAATAAACATACTTTTAGGTCATGCAAATACAGATCATATAATAATACTCATATAAAACTCACAGTTCGAACAAGATTCATCGCCTTTTGCCCGGATTTAGCTGAATCCCTACTTTTCCACAAGTGATGCTCTCTCTTCCCTGCCTTCTTTACTGTGGCTTTCCTGGAAAACGAAAAAGCCGAGAATTTACAGATTGTAGTGAGTAACGTGAATGATAAGACTTTAGTAGTGAAGGGAATCACCTACTGGAATCAGGTGTAGAATTCGACTTCAGTTGATTGTTAGGTATTTGAATATTAGCAACTTTGTACCCTCTCGGCTGCATTACCACTTGTAACGGGCGGGAGCTATAGAGAACTCCGATGGGGAATTTCAAAGTAGAATGCATTGGTGAATCCGTGAAGGATGATGATATTCACCTCTACAACGCCCTCTAAAATCAAAAGCAGAATTAGAAATATAATACTTAATTCAATCCAATGAATACTACAATAACTAGAGCAGAGAAGACCCAGGCTATGGCTAAATTGAATCTCAAGTACGGACCTATTTTGCGCTACAAGAATCAGTTATTGAAGTAGAGCAACGTATAACACAATAAGACTAGCACCTCAAAGCCAAATCGCATCTCTAAACAAACAACAACGTAACTCCGAAAGAAGAATATAGCTAGAAATGAAATTCCAATGGAAACTAATAACAATGGAGATGACATCCCTAAAATCCAAATGGTGTAGCAGTTACTAAAGCTGAGAAATTGCAATAACTAACCGAAATCCAGATAAAATCAACAGTAGAGCGAGGAAAAACAAGTGATTTGAAGAATCAAATCCCAGTTGAGGTTGAAGTTGAAGGAGAAGAAGAAAAGGGGAATGGGGCTCGGACTTGGACCGGGCTTATGACCCGTCTCAAATTAGGGCGGATACTAGGAGTAGACGTGGCAAACTGTGATTGGATAAATTGAAAGAAGAAGAGAGGAGCAACCCGTAGGTAAGAGTTAAGAAGAAACAGGTGAGTTTGCCAACCAAATCGGGCGGAGCATTCAATCACTCTCCTCGTTTTTATCGATTCTCCTCTGCTTTCCCTTTTCCTTATATTAGCCCTTCTTTCTCTCTCAATTCTTTGGGATCTTCAGATTTCAACAATGGAGGCCACATTGCCTGTCTGCAAATCTGTTGTTAACTCCGCAACTCCAGTCAGTTCCCTTCTTTTCTTATCTGATTCCGGTTTCTTGTTTTCATTTTTTTTTAATTCTGAAATCTGTTTCTTTTGTTCGATTAGTAGCACAATTGCTTTTATTGTTGTTTACGAGCTATTTATTTACGCGTTTGAGTACTGATCAGACCAAGTTTTGTTGAATGCAAGGGTTTGTTCATGGGGAGAAGTGGAGGGATTGGAAGTTCTCAGTGTAGTTTTATAGTGGGAGGTAAAGTTAGGTTTCCAAGACAGAAAATTGGAGCTGCTGCCCAAGTTAGTTATAAATCTAAGAAGAATGAGGGTGGCCTTGGAATTACTTGCCGGGCTGAGAAGATATTGGTTGCAAATAGAGGGGAAATTGCTGTTCGTGTGATTAGAACAGCTCATGAGTTGGGAATCCCTTGTGTCGCTGTTTATTCAACTATTGATAAGGATGCTCTTCATGTCAGATTGGCTGATGAATCTATCTGCATCGGTGAAGCACCGAGCAGTCAATCGTAAGTGCTTGTTGTTACTGTTTCTACAGTATCATATTCATCAATGGCAACAATTTTCAAGTTGAAAGTCTTTTCTTTTCTATTGTGTACTCGGAATACATCGGAGAATTGAAATAGCTCAATTATGCTTGATCAGACTTTGCGAATTGTTGTTAGTCTGACAATGGATTGGTATTTCTTCAAATAAATGGCAATTTGAATTGGAAATGGTTATGGTGTAGTGAAATTGTGAAACAATGCTGAACTATTGAGCCCTGTTTGGACACTCTTTTGGCATAAGTCCAATAGGATTGGTGGCTGTGAGCTGCTAAGTGATTATGTACTACATGTTGATTTTCAAATCTTCTTTATCTCTCCTATGTATTTGCTGTTAGATATTTATTTTGTTGGAGACAGAAAACGAATTTTAACTTTCAACATAGATGATCAGAAGTGTAATATAGAAGTATGACTTTGAAATTCATTTTGAACAGGTATTTATCGATCCCACATGTCTTATCTGCTGCTGTTAGTCGTAAATGTACGATGTTGCACCCTGGCTATGGTTTCCTCGCTGAGAATGCTGTATTTGTTGAAATGTGCAGAGCACACGGAATCAATTTTATCGGCCCTAATGTAAGTTTCAAAATTTGTAACATATCTAACAGTTTTTATATTTAAAGCTTAATTATACTGTACTATAATATATCTTGGAAACAAAATACTTAATGTGAAGAATTCGATTTCTTTCTATTCATTGATAGATTTTCAATTGTTAAATGCGGATATGGATTTTATGCACACTGATAGAGTCATTTCACAAGCAGAGTTTTATACTTATGTATGCTTGTTTAGATAGTCATGAATTACATATATTTTGTTACAAATTACCATTTGGGGATAAATCTTACTTTTGTTATTATGATCAATTATTTATGTTGCATTAAAAGCTTGTATTTTAAATGAAGACTATCATCTGCCTAGTACAGACGTTGTAGAATGAATTACTAATACTCTCTAGCTCATGAAACATGTTTACTGGCAATAAATGTCAAATCATCCTTTTTTTAATTTCCGAAATTAGTGAAAATTTTGAATTTGGTATGAGACAGCCTGACAGTATCAGAGTCATGGGAGACAAGTCAACAGCTAGGGAAACAATGAAGAATGCAGGCGTTCCTACTGTGCCAGGGAGTGACGGTTTGCTAAAGGTATTATTATATTTTTAGGTGATATATGGCTTATATTTGCCTAATTCTTTTTCTGAAAAATTTAATACTACTTTGTTTTTTTTTTTTTTTTGATAAATTTAGTACCACCTTTGTTTGCTATTACTTTTATATCCCTTCTTCCTCTTCTGCTTTTTGTTTGCTATTATTTGTTTGTATTTCCATTCTTGCGTGTCTGTGTGCGCCAATGCCAAAGAGTATATTTTCTATCATTTGCTCAGCATGTTGACTTTGACTTAATATTTTTTTGATATTTCAGAGTACAGAGGAAGCAATAAAGCTTGCTCATGAGATTGGATTTCCTGTGATGATCAAGGTTAGTCTCTCAGTAACTTGTCCCACAAATCTTATGATTATGATTTATGACACATACACAGTGTACTACTCTACTTCATGGTTAGGATTTGATTACATTGGAGATTTGGGTCAAAATAGATTTAGGATAATGTCCATAGTAGAAGTATCTATATTTCGACGAAATATTCAACCTTATTCATGAATTTACAAGTGCATGCGCATATTTTCTTTCAAGAAAATAAGCTGAAAATAATCTCCAAGTTTCTTGGATACTGTCCACAATATGGCTTCCATACCAACATTGATGATTCCTTACGAACAATATAATGAATTATATGTGGAATTGCATAAAAGCTTTACTATCATGACGATTTGTGTACACTTGGTAGGCAACAGCAGGTGGTGGAGGGCGTGGAATGCGCCTTGCTAAGGAACCTGATGAGTTTGTGAAGTTGCTACAGGTACTACCATTTCATTATGAGTATTTTATTACCTCTTGTGCAGCCCTTTTAGTGGTTTTTTATTTGAATTCCTCATCATATTTGTTTCCTTACCTGATAGAAATAGAATAACTGTGATGCCCATTTCTGTACTTTGGAACATTTACTTCCTTGTTAAATGTTTCATGATTATTTGGTCTAGTTCTGTAGAATGTTTTATAAAAATTTCATTTGTTGATTTTTTTAGCACAATTGTGTATTGAGTTTAGAAATTTGATAAATATTTTAGTTACGTACTCTTCCTGTGAATACTTGGATTAAATATAGTTCCTTCGCCTTTTCTAAATTTTTGTTTTATAGCAAGCTAAAAGTGAGGCCGCAGCAGCGTTTGGAAATGATGGTGTTTATTTGGAGAAATACATTCAAAACCCGAGGCACATTGAATTCCAGGTATCTTTTGTTTCTAGAAGTAGTGGTACTTTATAATCACTGTGAAGTTAATTAATTGTACTGAATCCTGAACATGGATGTAACAGGTAAGGAACTACTTTTTATGTCCTGAATAGCAAACATATAAACGATGAAAGAAAAGGGGGATTTATGTTGCAGAACAAACGCATTGCTTAACAGGTATCTTAATTCACCTTATTTCATGATTTTGCAGGTTCTTGCAGATAAATATGGAAATGTTGTCCACTTTGGCGAGCGTGATTGTAGCATCCAGGTACTAATGTAAAATCAACCATGTATTTTTCTTGCATCGCATATATGAATTACAACTTGTCAGGTTTAAATAACATTGGTGGTGAACTTAAATAAATGGAGCACCATGCTTTATAGATTTAACTTTGGTCCTATGCCTTTTGGCATTGTTCTCTAGAGTAAATTCTAACTCTCATAAGCTCAAAAGCATTTTAGTAGCATTTTGCTCGCCCTTAGAATCTTTGCATCGATTATGTTTATAGGACTGGCATATCTACTCATTAGTTTCTAAATAAGCAGAAATTTTTTCCAAATGTACTTTTGTACAGAGACGTAACCAAAAACTGCTTGAAGAGGCACCATCTCCCGCATTGACCCCCGAATTGCGAAAAGCAATGGGCGATGCTGCCGTTGCGGCAGCTGCATCGATTGGCTATATTGGTGTTGGAACCGTAGAATTCCTTTTGGATGAAAGAGGTACCTTTTACTTCATGGAAATGAACACTAGAATCCAGGTTAGTTTCTGAACTCATGTACTTGCCTGTTATGTGATTGATGGTCATAAACACGAAAGAGTTCTTTCTAACTAATGTATTTTCGAAAATTCAGGTCGAGCATCCTGTTACTGAAATGATTTCGTCCGTTGACTTGATTGAGGAACAAATTCTTGTGGCCATGGGAGAGAAGCTCCGCTACGAACAGGTATCGACCGAAATGATATTTTTGCAAAAGCAGTCCCTAGATATAACCAGCTGCGGTAAGTTAGTTTATTCTTCATTGGTTATCAAATGCAGGAAGAAATTGTGCTTAGAGGACATTCAATTGAATGCCGTATTAACGCTGAGGATGCTTTTAAAGGATTCCGACCTGGACCAGGTATGTGTAGTATCAACCCTTTGTTAAAAATCATGTGTTGAGTCAAAAAGATCATAGCTTTTCTTTTTTGGCTGAATGCATTGGGAACCCCTTGAACTTGTTCCTAAATGCCCATTTTACCCCTGATCTTTCAAAAGTTTCAATTTTCCTTCTGAACTTGCAATAACTGCACCAGTTTGATCCCTCAATACCACGTGTCAGTTTCAAAGATTCATTTTTCTCTCTCCAATAGGATGTTGGCACGTGGCATTGAGGAGGGGGGGAATGGTGCACTTTTGCAAGTTAAGGGGTAAAATGGGCGTTTAGGGACAAGTTTAAAGGGTTACCAATGCATTAGGCATTTTTTTTGTTGGGGGGGATTACATATTGGCTGAAAAGTACTTTTGCAAACATTGCGGTGTACATTGAACTACGTTTTAGATGATCTAGTATAGTATGTGTTATCTTCCAAAAAAAAGGCTACATAAATCAAAAAAAGGATTCTCATTTATACTCTTTTCATAAACAACAGGGAAAATAACAGCATACTTACCATCTGGAGGCCCATTTGTTAGAATGGATAGCCATGTTTATCCTGAATATGTTGTCCCTCCAAGCTACGACTCCCTCCTTGGAAAGGTCTGTCGATATCTTGTTTCTGTTTTACGTTCGTATCAGTTTCATATCTTTGTTAAAAAATTTTTGCTTTTACCATGGCTCTGAATTCTGTACAAATTTGTTATCTACTGTAGCTTATCGTATGGGCCCCAACTAGGGAAAAGGCGATTGAACGCATGAAAAGAGCATTAAGCGACACTATTATCACAGGTAAGTGTCGAAGTTTTCTTATGCTTCTTTGCCAATTCAGTTTTGAGATCTAAGAAAAAAAATTTCGGGTTATTATTGTTGTTTGTATTGTGCTTCGAATTAGAAGGAAACGAAAATTTTCTGCTTACGATCTTTCTTTGAATTAGCAATATTATGACAACTTTTTACTGATTGGCATCTCACTAGGTGTTCCTACAACAATAGATTACCATAAACTTATCCTCGACATCGAGGTACGAGAACTATCAATTCCTATTTTACGCTTTAAGATGTAATTCTGAAGCTCGCCTTGTTGTGCCCATCTATTAAATGACTACTCCATTGTGCCATGATCACAGGACTTCAAAAACGGCAAAGTCGACACGGCTTTCATTCCGAAGCATGAAGAAGAGTTACAGGCGGTAAGTGGCAAACATATTTCCGCCCTTGCTATATTTTTCTTTTGATAAGAACTCTCAACTCACTAAGGGCCAGTTTGGAAACTGCTGTTCTGAAAAGCTTCGTTTTCAAGCTTTCCCTGTGACAACAAATTTCAACATTGGGAAATCAATAGCAAACAGACCATTATTAATTAGTATTAAGAGTCAAAATCTAGTGTCCACGACCCAAATATGTTCTATGGAAAGTTTACGAGTGGCCGTAAGTCATCTTAGCGCGATAACCAACTCTTAAGCATAAACTCCTAATTACCCTCAGTCGTCCTATCTCGTTTTCAATCATCTTTTACCTAAGTAATTTGATGAAAATCCATTAGTATGAGTCTTTTCTTACATTTGTTTTTGAAATGGGTGCAGCCGCAACAGATCGTACTAGCCACAATCTGAGGCGGTGCAAGTGCGTAGACTGGAAAGGCGAGGCGACAAAGTTCACATTATCTTGTGTACTAGAAATTGTAGAATTGGATTTGATTGGGCATGAAATAATTCTCCATAAAATTTTGTTGTATGATTAATTGTTTGTTTGCGGGTTAGTTTGATCAATTGGTATTAAATACAAGACTGGAATCGATAGCGCAACTTTTCTCTTTTCTTCATAGGTGGTTGAATAATAATGTTGGTGTCAACACTGCATCGTTTTGTAGAATGCCCTTCACTTTCAATGGCATCTTTTTGTTAAGAGTGTATTTTTGAAGCTCGTCTTTTTCATCTACATTAATCGAATAGTTTATGCATGAAAAAAGCAAAACTTCAAGGACTTGATACAGAGAGAAGAAATCTACAGATTTGATATACTGAAAACTATACCATACATATGTCCTGCTTTGTGCTTTGTACAATACATTCACTTACAAAAAACTGATAAACAAAGTGGACTAATAAACATCGGAAAATAGCCAAACAAATTGGGTACCTAACCAAACTGAATTGTTCTCCACCGAGCAGGATTCCAGCTTTATATTGAACAGATTCTTAGTTCTAACTGCCAAAGGACTAGTTTAATATACTTGTCTGTTGGCGAGTAGTCAGGTTGCCGGAAAATTATAGGCATCCCTGCATCTTGTACAAACTCGTAAATAACCAAAAACAAAAAAACCAATGCAAAGCTATAAACAGAATAATCTGAAAAGATATTTCGGGACTTGGAAGAGTTTGTTAGCATTTTCGTAAGCTAGTTCATGCATTTCCGTTATCAGAACTGCTGCAGGCATGATTTGGGAGGGCATTATTCTCGAAGTCTCCATCCAAACTCATCTGCTGGACTTCTTGAGGGGAAAGGATCTTAATACAACGAACACAATTCACAAACTCTCTGCATAACATAACCGATATGATGTAAGAGACAATCCTATTGCCTTGCACCAAATTTAAACTGACTAATTGCATGGTTTGTTAGATGGTTAGTGTCTCATCCAAGACCAATGAGATGACATATTAAGCCAAAGCATTTTAATTCAAAAGCTAAATTGATGCATTAGGTCAAATTAGTCCATCAACATGAAGGCTCTATTCTTTTCAACTTATTCACCAGCTAATTCAGTTCAGTACTTATAAAAACTGCATACATATGAATTTACAGTGAAACAAGTATATTTCATTTCAATGCAGTTTCAGTTTTAGTCTACTATTGTTAACATATGATTCCTAACTTACTACACATGTCAATTTCTATTGTCGACATGTTTCGTGTTGGACTGGTCAAGTTGAAGGATCAAATTGATGCTCAAAGTTCAATTTTTAGTAAATTGACCTGAATAGCCAAATTTCAATGGTCAAAGAAACCCTTTATGCACAATTTTTGAAAAAAAAAGTTCCGAATATTGTAATTGGTATTTTGCACGAAAGAGTTGACTATAGAAATAAATGAGCTCGTTAGCATAAACAATAAAATGATTAGAAAAGTTTTGGTGGTGCTTACTCCCATGGGTCATCGCCAACAAGCAAGACATCATTTTCATGATCCACGTAAACAAGTTTCCAGCCTACCCTCTGGCGGTCTTCCAACTGTCCCTCTATTCCAAACCTCCTAGCCAGATCATGTTTTAGATCATCATAACCCGAATATCTAGTTATATCAATTGACCTCCCTACAGCTCCTCGTTTATACACCTATGCAATAAAATGAACTTGGAAGTGTTAGCCAAAGAGAAAAAAACAAGCCTATTTACATGTATGCATATATATAGTAGTCTCAAACAAACCTTTGTATACGTTCTCATTCGCTGAAACTGTGGTTGGGGGGCCCAAGAACCTCTGTTCAACAAGCTGTTGTCATTTATTCTGGAGTCAATTGAATTGAATGTCACGTCTGGAACTCCAAATGACTGGGAAACCATTGAAGATGAGAGTTCGTTTTGAGGATCCTTCGAATTTTCACAATTCGTAAGCACACCCCCTGAAGAAAGATTGTTTGAGAAACCCTTGCTTAAACCTATACCACCTTTAGCCAAAACATTGTCAGAATTTAAACCTATATCTCCTTTAAACAAAAAATTGTCAGAATTTGTAGGTACACTGATTTGGCCATTACCATTAGCTCCATATGGAACATTATGTTTGGGGTCTGCTTGCAACTCGTCTAGGCTCGTGTCTCTCATCATAAATGACGGTGGATTATATGAGCATGAATTGTTATTCCGCTGAAAATGAACTTCGTTCTGAGAAACACAAACTGATGTTGTCGAAGAGGAGGTATCCAAGTAATCTGTCTGGGTAGTTACACCATTTAGGTACGTCTGAGGGGAAAAAAATGCTTGACTTTGGTTCTTGCTGCTGATGTTCACTGAAGGCTTAATGTCAGATTTCTGTTGCACATCTTTAACCAAATTAGTACTACTACAAGGCATTGTTCCCAATGTGTTTGGACTGAAGAGTGTGGAACCAGATTGAGCCATGTCATCCCCCAGTGTGATGCTTTGGTGTGCACGACTATTGACAATTGGTTGAACAACCCCACTCTGAAAATTATTAGTGGAAGGAGAAGTTGAACAAGATGGAACATCCTCAGTAATCCCAGAAACCGCAGTCACTATACCATTACCAGATGCTGAAAGTTGATTGGCAGCTGAGCCTGCCAATCCCATATGTGCTGGTATTTCCAACAGCATACCAGGTTGCTGTTGAAAGCTTGACTGCTGGGACATATGAGAGAACCGAGCATTATTAGTAAGGCTGGAATTCTTTGTCATTTGGTGTTGAACAATGTTTGGCTGAGGGAGTGTGGAGGGCGATGTTTGAGGCATTTCTGACAAATTATTCGGTTGCATGGATCTCGAGATTCCCTGAGATACCTCCAAAAGCTGCTGCCTCTGTGGATCCTGAGCCTGGACAAATTGACTAGGCTGCTGCTGCATTACAGATTTCTGAGCCAAAATTGATTGCTGTCGCTGTTGAAGCTTTTGCAATAGTTGATACTGAATCTGATTATCAGGCATTTGTAATGGAGGGTTCACTTGATCGGGCAACTGGGTTTGTATTACGCTTTGCTGTTTCTGACCCAAAACATGCTGCTGTGGAAGATCTTTAGGAAGCTGATGGCCTTGCATAGACGGTTGTTGCTGAAGAGTGTTTCCGTTTTGCACCAAATTTTGAGGCTGCAAAATCGACGCTTGAACTTGACTTGACGGCAGAGGTTGAGTAGCCATATTTTGCCTCGATTGTTGAGAGAGATCGATTAACTGCTGCTGCTGCTGCTGCTGCTGCGACTGAATGATGGAGCCAAGTGGGTTCAGTGAGGAAGGCAGCTTCGAAATTTGATCAAGCTGTTGCAATTGCTGTGGCAGGTGCTGTGCATTGAACTGTAAGTTGTTAGGCTGAGAGAATTGTGGTGCTGACAAGCCTAACTGACGGGAAATATCAGCCCCTGCTAAGTTCTGCAGGACAGATCCCGACAATGACTGCATATAGTTCGGCTGCATTGAATTTGCAAGCGAAGAATTTTGCTGCATATTCATCCACTGGACTAAACTTAGGCCAGGGAGAGATTGGGAGTCCTTCATGAAGTTATCATCGCCAAGCCAAGGCATGGTCTTCTTAAACAGGTTGTCTAAATCAGGTGAATCATCATCTGCAAGTGTAAATTTGAAAGGCAAATCAGAGCTAAAACATGAATATGAGTTTTCAGAACCACATGATGGAAAGCATATGAAGACATTAGTTAAACTATCAGATTAGCAAACTTGGTTCCCATAGGCAAATCACTCGAAAGAGACAAATGAAGAAAGTCAACCGGGTGTTAGTTCCACATCTCTTGCAGCAGCTTTAATCCATGGTAATGAAATAAGTTTATGCTATTCTCTTTATACATGGAAATGAGAAAATGCATTTTATAGATTGTTTACTGTTAATAATAAAAGACTACATTGTGAATAATCTGTATGTTATTGCATTAGGGATTATATCTATATATGCACAGAGATTGAACATAGATTAGGAAAGTAATAAACTTAAATGCTATAATTGCTCCAAGAATCTCTCCTATAATATCTCCTACAATCTCTCTGATATTCCTTAACATTTAGCAATGACCATATCTTAAGGAAAACACACCAGGCATTATTGATGAGAATGGGGGGCTCAAATAAATACTTATTCCTCTTTTTTCAAAATAAATTTATGATGAATAATGCCAAAAATTATACCACTTTAAAGAAATATAGCAACTCAATGAAATTTACAAGGCTTAACAAACATTTTCATGCAAGGTATATTATTATCACACACACCACATTCATGATGTAAAAACTAGGCAGTTCATTTCAATATTGGGACAGCAGAAACTACATTTACCTAAGGATAATTTGCGAAACAATACCCAGAGATAATTAAATGTAACTGAACAATGGGAATCATTTCTTGTATGTTTGAGATTGTACAAGGAACTTTGTAAGTATTGCACAAAATTTTGGTCCATGGGGAATCAAATTTTGTTGTGGGTATTTGAGGCTTGGCTCTTTGCTAGTGCACATCACTTAGGTAACATAAGCAAAAAGAAATAACGACCCTAACAAAAATCTGCAAAAACAATTTGATCCTGCATGCAGATTTTCAAGAAAATAGATTTCTGCAACAACTGCCTATACCTGGCATTCCAGGTTGCCTTGGCCGCTTAGATCTCAAAAATGGTGGGGGACATATGAAAAATGGAGCAGTCACTGGTTCAATCTCCCAGATTGAGACTCGACTCCGTCTTTCGCCGGCAGTGGACTCGTCCCATCCAACCTATGAAAGAGTAAGAAGATACACAAAGATTACCGCATGCTACTAGATGAACTAGAAAATTACTTTAACAAGATACAACTCCTACCTGCAAATTACGCCACCGTGAGCTCTTCCACCTTATAGGATCAAGATCACTTATACCTGTAATTGTACCCATATACCTGAAAAAGAGATCCCACATTTTTATATATTAATGCCGTATAAGATGAAAAACTCAAAATCAGCAGTTAAGTTCTCAGAATGCAAGTCATATCTGTCTCAATGTTTCATCCTTCTTTTTCTCTATTTTTACTATATATCATTCAAAGATTTCATGCTTGTTATTCATGATGTTTCACATGGCCAAAGTTTCATATATCCCAGTAATTGTGTATGACAGGCAAACTATCATAATTCATTACGAAAACTGGAAAGAAAGATGTAAATATTGTTACCTTCTTGTTCCCGACTCTTCAGTTTCAAACATCATCCGAAACCGCATGCCAAGAGATATTTGGTTGCTAAACACTGCCTTGTAATATTTGGCCAAGGGAATAACAAATTCTGATGGGCTAGCCCTGAATAAACAATTATCAAGTGTAAAGTAGTTTGACACTTTAAGGCAGAATATCTCATTGATGAATAATAATGGAAACCGATTATCAACCTTGGATTATAAAACACAGTAAAGGGGCTATTATTTGCTGCTGCATGGGCTGCAGCCGCCAAAATCCCAATGTGCATACTATCGCTTGACAAAACCGATGACGACAAATTTGCAGGTTGTCTATTTGCCCGTCTTATGCCCAAGAGAAGTTGCTGCTTCTCATCTCTGCTCACATATATATATATATATATATATCATAAAAAAGATTAACAGATTTATTATTCATGAGAACGTTAAATGAATTCAAAATTTTGTCATTGCTTGAGACATTGAAGGCCAAGGAATGTAAATTGACTTCAATTACCTGATAAATAAAACCGAGTCACCAGCAAATAGCCTTTTTCCGCTGACAAATAGGCTCCAACCTGTTGTCAATAAGTGACGCTTTGGCTGTCCTGTATATAGGGAAACCGGGAATCAGCATGGTACATTAACAAACGGTAAACATATTCACTAGAAATTATAGAAAATTTTCAATTTTACACATCTACAATCATGCAGCATTTTAGCATACCACGATAGATATGACGAAAAGTCCAGACATTATCATGCAAATCTCTGGCTACAAGTTCTTGAGCAGGTGGTTGCATGGTGAAATCCTGTAAAGTGAAAAGCAGTTGATTTGTATGTACTCTATTGTAATAAACTACATATTTAGCAAATAAGTTCATTTCATATGCCATTAGCATTGTAGGTATTTCTATAAAAAGAAGCTCATCTTACAAGAGGAGGGAAAATCTTCTCGGCTGCACGACGGGGCACTGAAAAACCTCCATGAGTGCTAGTGTCACTTGCAGTTAAAGTTTTACAGAAAAACTCAGTTTGTGGCTTGTTTGACTTCAGTGTAACATCTGATCTCAGTAATGCTTCTCTGTCAAACTGCAAAGAAGATGCTGAGAGATTCAGTAGGAGTTAGTATAACATGCTGATGTTAATTTTTAATTATTCATGTATACCAATAAAATATACTACAGCCACTTTTTGTTTAGTTAGTGTCCTTGATTTGATAGAACACCTAAACCAGAAAATATTGTATCAAAAAGTTTCATGTTGTTAGAACTCTTACAGAAGGAACAGGCTGAAGTGTCATCTGGGCATAAACTTCATCTGTTTCAGGGTCCGCCTAGAAAAAGAATGATTAGTTTAGTGAAAAAAACTAGAACAATAAAAAATTTTATTAGAGGAAACAAAAATCAAGGCAAGAGTCAGGTTTATACATGCAACGTCACATTGTGTAGGAGACATAAAAGTTGTGAAGGGAGATTCGGATAATTTGGGATTTGAGCATCTACATCTTTCTTCATTGATGCTGCAACCTAAAACACCAATTTAAACTTGAAAGTAAGTAATTGAATCCTTCTGTGGGGAAAATACACCGAAAAACAAACTTGTATCACAAATCATAAATACTCATTAATAATCATAAAGCTTTGAATGCAAAATAAGTAATAAAAATGTTTTGTCAAAGAAAATAGTTATTCATGCAGTCATAGTAACCAATTAACGGTATTTTTATTGCTTCTCCTAAGAAATTAAAGAAAGGAACTAATTCTAGTTAATAGCCTAGAGGCCCTAGACTAACAAAAGGCAGGTAAAGATCTATTTGGTAGATTCTTAATTGCACAAGGAAACCAGGAAGAGCAACTAAGCAAACAATTCAACAAATGCCCTAGACCTTCATTAATAAAATCAAGTACAAGGTAAAAACTGTAAACTGCTAGCAAGAACACTGAAATTTGAAAAATCATCTGAAGCTAATTAGATTGTTATTCCCTTGTTGAGCTCAATCCATCAATTACATCCAACAACTTCATAAAACAGCTTATCCATGAAGAAATCATGGTCAATAAGTAATGGAAGTTTATAGGTGAAAGAGATTTACCGACCTGTTCGCTGTGACCTTGAGGGAAATAAACCACATGAGTTCCGGCCACCGGCAAGCTCGCCAGCGGCCCAGCACAAGCTTGCCATAACTCAGGGTTAATGTTCTTCTTCTCTCCTCCTCCTGCATCGAAACAATTCATTAACACCTTCTCCTTCATATTAACATGTCTCCCTATGTTTGTTTCTCGAGAGAGAATAAAAGGCAGCAGAAGAAAAGTAACAGCAATTCCTTTTCTAATCATGTATAAAAAAAAGGCAAAGAAGAATCAGTGAGCTACTCAGATTCCAACTTTTCCCTTTTTCCCCTTATTCTATGCTTTCTCCGCCACAAAATTAAATTAGTAAAATACAGAGGAGGAGAGTTGACCTTCAGCTGGATTACTACAGGCGGTCGGAGCGGCAGCTAATCCAGCACTATTCGCCGGCGGCATCTTCAGTTCTAAGCTCCAAAGCAGTAGTTCTTAGCTACTCATGATCAATTAGGTTTTGATTAGCTCAAAAAGGTAAAACTAGATATGAAGAGGTGATGAGCTCAGTTTGGATCAGCTGAAAAGAGAAAAGGTTGAAGAGAAATCAACAAAGTGAAGGAAGTTGAGATTCCGGCGAGGAATTCCGGTGAAAAGGAAGGCCGACAAAGAGATAGAGAAAAGACCCAAATGCCAAAGCTTTGCCCCCTTTCGTCCCCAACATCATCCAGACAGCTTAGCTTTCTCTCTCTTCTTCTCCTTCATTCAACCATTTTTGTGTTTTTTTTTAGCTTTTGTTTTCCTAAATTTGCTTTATTTAAATTTTTTGAAATTCAATGAATTTAATTGAAAAAGGAAATGTTTGATTAGATGTTATTTTAATACTCCTACTATGATGCTAGTTTGTTGTATTAATGAACTTCGAAACATAGTTTGTTGTATTAATGAACTTCGAAAAATTAATCGTGCCTTTTTATTTGAAAGTTCAATCAATTTCACTTAGTATTTCTCCAAACTTATGATTTGTAACTTATAATTTAAAAATATTTTTTTAATTTATAAGGAGTTTTAAAATAAGTAGTTACGTGTTTCTGAAAAATGATTTTTAAGTCATAAAAAATGTATCTCAAAACTGAATTCTAAATCACTTATAAGATGTTGAATCTTGAAAAAACTAAAAAGAACATACTTTTAAAAAGGGTATTTGGGTGTTGAATATAATATAGGGATAATATTGTAATTTGTTTGGTCAAAAAGTGGATTTGAAAATTTTTTTAGAAGTAAGTATTAACTATTTCTTACTTTTTACTTAAAAGTAACTTTTCTAAGTTGAAAAAAGTTTAGAGAAACACTAAATTAAGTAACTTTTAATTTAAAATTCTACTTTTAAGTAGGTTTGACTGATTTTTAAATTTAGAAAAACACTCCCTAAATTGCACTCACATTTTCTTAATAATATAATTCATATTTGAAGCAGTCAGTGTAATTTGAACTCGGCTTTCTCTCCCAACACTTAATTTATGGTGACAACTAAACTATAGCACCTAAATAATTCAGGCTAACTATTGGATAGTAAGGTGAAATTTAGCAAAATTATTTATTAAAGTATTATTATTATGTACATGGACAATAAAATAAAAAACAGACCGAATGTTAACCCTAAATCAAAAATAAATCACTGATCTACCTTTTAGTATCTTTATTGTTTACAATCATAATAATAACATCAAACTATGCAATTCTTTTTATTACTTTATTATATATGAACTTTTATGATACCAGAATATCGAATTGAAATTCTATGTTTCGTAACAAGAAAATCGAATAAATAACATAAGTATTTTTTCTCTCTCCAATATTTGTACGATAGAGTGTTGTAACTCTACAAAATCTACTTTATTAAATTATCAACAAAATTTAAATAAAACAGACAAAAATATTCAAAGAATTAAAATTATTCTTTTAGTATCCTATTTTTTCATAGGATAGCTAGCTTTGGAAGAAACCAACAAGTAGCCATAGAAAACAATGCAAAGTGTCTTTTGACCTTTGACAATCTCTATTTTCTATTATTCGTTGTACCTAACTTCATTTTCTTTTATTTTCCTTTTCTTTTCCAACATATTACAGATAAAGGAAAACACTTTTCTATCCAATAAATTTTCAACATTATTGTATTTCTACTTTTATGAGGCATACTATATAGCAATGATTATGTTCTAAGTTTTTGTATTTTTGATTCTAATGGTCATTGGTTAATATCATGTTATTTAATATATTAATAGATTAATTGTTCTTTCTTTGGTTTGAAATAGATTAATTATTTAAATAAGAGAAATAATTATATTAGTAGTGAAAACGGAACCGTATCAAAAAATCACCGCCTAGACGTTATTTTGAGGGTCGTCGCCTGGCTACACCTAGCGTCTAAACCCTACTTATTAGAGCCTAAGTCCGTTTAAGCCCCGATTAATCCCCGCCCCGATTAATCCCCATCTAACCCCTGATTCACCTTCGACCACCCGACTAACGTCTAGCGTTTTTTAAAACACCGGTGGTGATGATATAATAATGATAGTGGAAAATAAATAAGTGCATGAAGTGGGCCTATATTTCAAGTGTTCCATTATTGAGGAGGGGAAAAAGGATGAGGCCTCACATGGTCACATGTCTTTTCTTTGTTTAATTACCAAAAAGTTGTCAATTAAAAAATAATGACAAATGTAACTTTTCTTGATGATTAGTCGATTTACTTGTATATACAAGTTATTCGTTTATTTAAGTGCTATATAGATTATTATTCTCCCGTTATTTAAATAAAGATTCACATGTATTGTTGAAACTTTCTTAATGGTATTATGCGTGATCCTATTGAGAAGAATTCACATATAAGCTCAAAAACATAACAATTGATGGTTATAATTGCTTCATCAATATTTTATATTTATATATAAATAATGTGTGATTCCAACACTCTCCTTGAAATAAAAATTTCTCCTTCATCGGATCGGTCATAACATTGTTTATCTGACTTAATACTACGTAAAATGTATCTACAACCCAAAAGGTGTGCATGGCTTGATGTTATAATTATTTCATCAATGTAAGAAAAATTTCATGTTCATAGATGAACAATATGCAATCGCAACAATACTAAGTTGACAAGAGGCGATGAGAAATTGTATAAAATTCATGGACAAAATTGTCTGTATTTATATCAAATTTCACGAAGAGTAGATTAGTAATTTGTATAGCAAACTTGTTTTATTTTCAGCCAAAACATTGACGAGACACTATTAAATTGTCCTAGTGTACAGAAAATTACTTATAGTATAATATAATGACATATTATAAAATCATATATACTTAATTTTGGTCGAACTCTAAATCAACTTAGGCTTAATTAGTAATTTTCGACCGAGCCAAAAACCTAGATTTTACGATCTTTCTGTACAAAGATTCAAGATTTTTTCGTGGAAAATTACATTCCATACGGTTCTCACCTTTTGTAACGAGGTTATCGAGAAAAAATATGTCTAAATGACTTGTCGGAAGGACCTCCCTTTACATTATTCTTCGCCAAAACAGAGTTCAACCACCACATTCGGGATGGATTGATGTATATGATACCTAATTTGATACAACTTCGGGGCTACAAACACATAATAAAAATGGTAAAGATGCTCATTTTAACCATGTCAAAAGGCCCATTCTTTGTATAATTTTTTATTGTGCTGTACTTATGGCCATGTACAAATATATGAGGTTTTATTTGAACGTATTGTTTAAAAATGGAACGTAGCAAGAATTTGTTATGAGAAGTAGCTATGTTAGTTAATTTGCAACTTCGATAAAGGGGAGCGGGCTTCAGTTTCCATAATGGGCCTGCAACTGGATTTTAATGGGCTGCATACCAGTCCAAAATATAACATATTTTTAGGCAATTAAATCATATGCCCACGATAATTAGATTTTATTGTTTTTATAACAAGAAATAAGATATTATATATATATTTTACCTCTTTTATGTTGATTTTTTCTACCCTTGTAACCACTTTCTCTATCTTATTTAATTTGAATTTCGTAACTTTAAATGTCCATATTTCATGAACCATTGATTTTTTCGAATCGACCTTTTCAAATATTTTGTTTGTCTTAATTTTATATTTAAAATGACGTACATTTTAATTTTTTCTAAAAAAATAATGTATCGCAATATTATAAATAATATAATTATGATAGAATGCTCGTTTTACACTGCCTTTTTACGAAGGCGTTATACATGGTTTAAGAGTTATATAATGTATTTATATAATTTTTTCTCTCTTTTATATTCATAATAATACTGAATTTCTCATAAGAATCATGACATGAAGGTCTTAAACTTGGTATTAAAACTCTTATACATAGTATAATAGTGGTATAATATATTTATATAGTATATCTCCCTTTTTGTTTACAATAGAACTCACTTTGTAAAAAAATAATTTGTTAGTCTTATACATAGTATAATAGTGGTATAATACATGTTTTTTATTGCCTTTTCATAAAGTTGTTAGACATGTTACATGAGTGGTATAATGTATTCTATATAATCTTTTTCAAAATACATTATACCACTCTTATAACATGTATAACGCCCTCATGAAAAAGGTAATAAAAGGTATCATACCACTATCATACTATGTACATGATTGCGATAACTTTTTTTCAAAAAAAATTGAAGTGTATGTCATTTTAAAGATAAATTTAAGATGAACAAGGTATTTCAAAGCGTCATTTCAAAAAAATCAATGGTTTGTGACATATAGACATTTGAAGTTGCGAAATTCAAATTAAATAGGAGAGTGGTCAAATTATAATAGATTTTTACCATTTTCATGTATAAGAAACAAAGATTCTTGCTTTTGTTTTGTGCAAAATCAAAGATTTGCAGAACTCAAATTTTATTTCTGGCTTAAAAAAAGTCATATTTTTAATTGATTTTTGCTTTGTTTAAAATAAACAATGTAAAATTTCATGAGAGTCATGAATATAATCATACATGTTACAAAAATAATACAATTGGACATACTTGAATTGGATAAAATAATAGAATATCAATTGATTAACGGATCTATCTGAATATAATTTAACAGTCATTTATAAATGAATTGCGAAATTGAATCAATTTGAATGTAAGAGTAGGTGACATGTAGTATAAGTTGTTTTTTATGATGTAACAATAGTTTAAAAAAAAAAGACAATGTCTATTATTAAGATGTGAATAGTGAATTATACATTCCATTTTAAAGTGTATTTATTATAGACACATAGATGCCATATCATATGAAAAAGATGAGCTAAACAAGCTACCAAATAGGAAATTATATTAAGGACCAGGTCTAAAGGACCGAATCTATGCATGCATACCATATGTCTTTAAAATCAATTTATATTTTTACTTTTTCTATTATTATATTCATTTTTGGGACACATGGCAGACATGTATGAATATGATCTTTTGAACTTGATTCTTAATATAATTTCTAACCAAAGATACATCTTCAAATTGATTTTCATGTCAAGGTGATTTGTATTTAGGAAAGAATGAAATGCTTTTTTGTGAACATTTCTCAAAATTCAAAATATATTTGACGGTGCCATGTGTTCCGCAACATGCTTTTGCGTAATTTCAAACAAAAATAACTGTACATATTGAAAATTGTCAGCTAGATTCATCTGATAAATGATAACAAAGCCCATGCAAAATTTCAACAAAGAAATTATCAAACAGAAACCAAAGTTTCAAAGTACTGGTAAGTATCAAGCCATCCAAATTGTAACGAATTGCTTGTTGTACCTTTCATATCAGCAACGATTTTGTATGATTTCGTCTTTAAATTGATAAGAAATTATTTTACCTGGTATATGGAGCAAGATCGACGAGTCTTCTTCATTCTCCTCTTCAACAACACTGAGAATCACCAAAGCATAACAAGTTGAATCCAAATCATCAGCATATCTTCTAATCATCTCCGGAAATTCATTCACAAGATGATCCAATTCAACATTATATCTCGCGATCCAATTCGAATAATCCTTGTTCATCTCAAACACTTTGAACTGCACAGAACGCGTTTCGTAGATTTCAATTAGATGCAAATGTCCGCGGGATTCACCAAAGTATCTGAGCCTTCTCTTCCCCCATCGTTCCGAGCACGGAGGAGCCGGAAAATGACCGGTGGCTTCTCTACAAACATCGAAACACAGAGTTTTACCTGTTGGACTAATCCAGTGAATACGGCCATTCCAGAAAACTCCGTTGTCAAAAACCATATCGAACGGAGCAACAAACGGCGGTCCAGAGAGCCTCCAAGCTCCGATTCCAGATTCGTAAATCTCGATTTGGTAATGGTAGATTGACGCAGCTGTGGAACGAACACAAATAACCTTGTAACTCGATGTTCTGGAGGGATCGAAAGCCAAATTGAAGCCATAGACGGTACAAGATGAAGATGAAAGAGGAGGAAGTGTGAAATACTGGTTAGTGGTGGGATTAGAAACGTAGTAGCTCCTTGGAACGCCGATTTTAGGGAAGCTGGAGCAGAGAAGAAGGCCATTGCAGGACTGGAGAATCTTGAAACGGTCAGTCGGAAAAGAATCTGAAGGCGAAGAAGAAGAAACTGAAGAGGAAGCTGAACGGAGAGATATGAGAGTGATTTTGGAGGGAGAACTGCGCAAGATAAGGCCGGAGATGGCGGGATTTGAGCTGCGGAGGGTATGAAGAGAGGAGAACAGAGAGGATGAAATGAGAGAGAGCCAGTTTTTGGATACAGATTTGAAACGAATAAGAGGCTTCGCAGTTAAACGGAGGAGAATCTGAGTGAGGAGATCGTCGTTGCCGGCGATTATTTCCGCGGATAAATTTGGAATCGCCATATTTTCCGGCTGCATGTTGATTGAGGAGGAAGAAGACAAAAAAGGTGCTAAGAGAATAACAAATGATACTTTACTTGCATTTATTTGTATAAATCCATTTCTTTGCCTCTCAATTATTTTTCTTTTTCTTTTCTATTTCGTTTTGTTTTTTCTCCGATTTAAACCACAAATTTAGGAAATTAATTTTTCTGGTTTTGTTTACCGCAATTGTTAGTTGATAAATTTTTGCAATTCAAAGCAGCTGTGTAATAAGTAAGAAATACAGTTTGATAATTAAAAGGTAGTATATAATCAGCAATTCTATATTGATACCAACTTATTTGACATTAATTTACACTTTACAATTCTCACCATTCATCATTGGGTAGTTAAATCCCCACCATAAAATGAAAACAAATTGGATGTTGAAGATTACATAATATCAACGGGGTATCAAACAACTGGTGTCAATATAAAATTACCAGTATATAAATAATCGCTGAAAATGTTCTCAAACACCAACTGTTGCTAACCTCTTTTTATCATTGTTGATAATTTTATCTTCAATAGTTAAAAATAGTTGCAAACTATACATTTAAAATGCAATTTGATGTCAAAAACGCAAAAGAGAAATTGATGAAAATGACTGATCATGATCATGTCATATGTTGATTAGAATTATTTGTTTTCTCTTAAAAACGTATTATCACAACCTTTTTAAGTAATATATGTTCTCGTTGATAAATAACAACCAAGATGATTTTTTACTATACAATATTGAGAAATTATTTTGATTATTAAACAAAATTTATATTTAGTTTGAAGTAAGAATGTATAATTTATTCAGATGATCGTAGATTAGTGGTTTGCCCCGATGAAGTCGGAGAATATGAAATAATGAATATAATAAAACAAAACATTTATTACTAAGTTGGCTTTTCTCGTGTTTATTATAGTCTTTTTTTTTAAAAACAAATTAATAATATTTTAATTTAATACCCATAAGATTTATTGTATTCACAAAACCCATGTGAGAGTGAATAAACTAGTACTAATACATAACACAACTACACATGTGGCATGCAATAGGCCTCGTCTTTCATTTTATTGAAAAAGAAGTTATTACAGAAAA
>CATIWQ010462959.1:0-32257 GCA_949673415.1 Euphorbia schlechtendalii | reverse complement strand
CGAATCTGGTGTAACTAATGGTACGTGGTATGACCGGTGATAATATCGGATTAATGAATTTTTTTAAAAATAATGTAGTATTTAAATAATAAATATCCTTAACAAATTTTCAAATTTTAATTCTAACAAATCTTTATCAATTCTAGGATTTTACTTTTTTTATTTTGATTTTGAAAGGAAACGTAGTGATAAAAGTAAAAAAACTTGAACCGGAAACTTTTAAATTCAAGTTTGAATTTTTTTTAAATACCGGTTTAACCGGTTTAGCGGTTTAACTGATATTTTACCGTTATGAACTGGTAGGATACGATTTTCTTTAAAACCGGTAAAGTACTTCAAACCGATCGTATACCCGACCGGTACCCGATTTTACCGGTTGAACCGACTAGTACAGTACGATTTCAATAACACTGGTTATCATTATCATTATTCCTCTTATTTTAATTATATATTAATAAATACAAGCTCTTTTTCTGTGTTATGGTAAAAGTTGTTTTTCTTTTTTCTTTTTTTTTGTAACGTTGGAAGTCAATAATGTACTTTTGCATTCCAATACTATTATATACCACACTTTTGTTTTGACGCCATAATAATATGCACAAAACAACACTTCCTCTACCAGCATAACAACTCTTTTTTTTAGTGACGGTCTTGTTTATACTTGCAGTTGTTGTCTCTCTAAATCGAAACAAATACAAAAATTACAGAATCCAGAGGTTTTCATAAATTGGTCTGAAATGAATAAGCTCAACATGGTATGGGTACTAATAAGAAGATGTAGAATACGCATGTGTTCTCCTTTTTTCCGAAAAATGCTATGAAATATGAAATGGTACACATAAATTCTAAAATAAATAAGTGAATAAAATAGCTACACATTAAGAACTTAAAGTACACGGTGATCATTTGACTGAAACCTTATGGAAGGCATAAAATTGACAAAACAATTTAATCCACGCACACTCATTATCCATATTTTCTTTTTTTTTTTAAATAATTTTTCTTATTGATCTTATAATAATAGCAAATAAAAATCTCATCTCACCCCACTCAAATAAATTGTGCTCGAACTTGTGACCTCTAGTTACACAGTTTCATGTTTCAACCATTAAACTCATAATTTCTATATAAGACTAGGAATATAATAAAAATTAAATTTGCTACTAAATAAATAAGTTTCCTCCTAGAAGATGTATTCGCATGCCGGTTCGAAATGCAAATCATTACGTTCGATTTTGTAGAAATGGGAATAAGAAACAAGGAATACTTTTTTTTTTCTTTAAATATGAACAAACCGAAATTCAACTTAATCTAGTTAATTCCAATTTTGTAAGACACGGGGCAAGAAAGATATAAATATGTAGATATAGGTAAACACCCATTAATTTTGGACAAGATTCTTAATAAACTGAATCTTAATACAAATATAAACCATTTCATTACATCAAGGTGCATTTTCAAACCATATTTTTAAATAAAATAAATTGCTTGACATAAAGGAGATACAACATATAAAAACAACTAATTTGTAGCCACAAAATTGGTTTATATTCTTTTGTGGAAGCACTATAGCCAAAGATTATTATTTAATTCATAAGCCATGGTTGGTCCCAAAATTATCTGGTCTAATTAAATAAGACTTGATTGAAATTGAACCTAATCTGCTGATTAATGCACAAGTTGCCAACGAAAATGACGATTACATTCATATAATACTTTTTTTTATTAATTTTTGTTCTTTTTTTTTTAAAAAAAAAACAGGAATGATCCGCACAAACAATGATTTGTCTTTTCCCAGAAAGAAATAGATGAGAGTTCATTGCAACAAGGTTCATCTATCAAAGATTGCCGAATCCTTCGTCGATGACTTCTCGGCCCAATATGGTCAAACCCACCTTTTATGAAGGTCTCTTTTCTAACTAAGCAGGTCAAACCGTCCAAAACAAGTTGTATAATTCAACATCTCCTATTTACTCTGGCTGACATAAAAAAGAAGAGTGTATCTTTCCTTTTGTGTCGATCAGAGTCAAAACTTCATTGCTAAGACATCAAACTGTGGAAGGCATATGTTTGGTTGGATCCAACAGCAGCAAATGTTTCAGTGTTGGCAGGGAATCAGTCAAAAGACAAATTTGACCTTCATTGATACCAACAATATTACTTTGAGATATTAAGATTAGGATTATAAGTGAAGAGAGAGGGGGAGTAGGACCCAGAAAGGGCACCTCTTCCGAGCTGTCTTTGCCTTTAGTTAAGAGAAAGCGTGGTCTGGTCTGAAGACAAAAGGGGCCACCTTTTTCCTCCTTTTTTCTCCTCCATTTCCATTTGCTCTTCTGTGCAGCAAATTATGACTTCCCTTCTTCTTCTTCCTCCACCTTTTTCGCCATCACTTCACCCGTATCTCCATTATTGTAATCATGTACAGCCGCTACACTTGTAATTGCTTCCTATTTATATAAATACCACTACTACTCTATTAGCTGTTAAATACAGTTATTACTGTTCACTCTAATCACTCTCTATCTCAAATCTCCTCAAAGATTCTTCCTTTTCCTTTTTCCATACCCACCATGCTCTTTCCCTCTTTCTTCCATCCAATTCCATCACCGACCTTGTACTCCTCTTGGCCCATCCCACCTCTTTTCTAGGTTTTTATTTTCTTCCTTTTTTTCCTTTTCAGTTCAATTCCCATCCCCGATCTTTTTTTCTCTGTCCCAATTTTTCATGATCCCCCTAAATTCTATGGATTCCTCGTATATTTCTTCGAATTTAGGGTTTTACTAGGGTTTTTCTTTTTAGGATGTTCAGTATCACTTAATTCTGTCCAGTTCATTCTCTCTTTCCCAATTTGTGTACAATTCGATCAATATCATCCTTTTTTTAGCTTTGGAATCTTCTCTTTCTTTACCTCAAATTCAAATTCCCGATTTGAGTTGTCTTTTCTCGTTTCTGTTTTGAAATTTCCGTTTTCGATTAATGGCTTATCAACCGATTCCGGGCCCTAGCTCGGGATCGAGTTCAAGTTCAGGGTTTCAATATATGAATTCCCCTTTTGGTGATACTACCTATACCAAGGTTTTCGTGGGTGGGCTAGCCTGGGAAACTCAGAGCGAGACCATGCGCCGCTATTTCGAGCAGTTTGGAGAAATTCTCGAGGCCGTTGTCATCACCGATAAGAACACCGGCCGATCAAAAGGATATGGTTTCGTGAGTATTTACTGTATTTCCGTTGCTTAATATAAATCATAATTGTGCTCCATGTATCTTTTTTCAATCAAGTTATAAAGTTTGATTCTTTTTGTGCTGGATCCCATGTTAACCAATGCACACTGATAAAACTCTATAATCTGTTAATGGGGTGCCTTTGATTCTCAAAGTGACGTGTTCTTGTGTACTGGGTTGTATTTGTGTGGAGGGTGTAGGTGACTTTCCGGGAAGCGGAGGCTGCCAAGAGAGCGTGTGCTGATCCTACTCCAGTTATTGATGGCAGAAGAGCAAATTGTAATTTGGCGTCACTTGGGCGACCAAGGCCGCCCCTGCCTTATGGTACCCCATCCTATTTATATGCTTGTAGTTTATGAATGATCAACTATTGCTTTTGGGCCTAGATTGAGATATTCAAGCTGAATGTGTATTGTATGTGCTGATTTAAAGTTTGAAGTATGGTGTAGAAACTTTGATTTAAATTTAAAAAAGATCACTTAAAGCTGATATGCAAGAATGTTCCATGCAATTGAATATCACTATTGCTTTTTTCGGCCTTAGAGCCTATCCATGCTTGACCTTGTTTGTTCTGTGCTTTCATTGTATTATAGGACGACTAAGACCATCAACTCCCTTTATTGCAAATGTGCAAACTCCCCGAGGGACATATGCTGGAAGTTATGGCTACCAGCAGTCGCTTTCTTACAACTACCAACAAGGATTGATCTATCATCCTTATGGGTGAGTTTTTTTTTTGAAAAGGGTTACTATGTGTTGCAGTTTTGCTGTCAGTTGATTACTTTGTGATCGATCTTCATATTCTAAAATTGTACTTTTGTGCATATAGATGCTATTTCCGAATGCTTCTTCCTCTTTGTGTTTTGCTGAAGTGTTTTTTTGCCCCATTTCGCTTTTTTGAGTGGCAAAATTATTAACTTTGTCTACTGATGTATGTTTTCTGTTACAAGTACAACTCAATTCAGACCACATCTGGAAGCTACACAATATATATTGGTGGAATGTGGTATTGAGTCCATGACTGCATCTTTTTATCTGACAGAGAACTTGCTACGATATTTTTCCATTGTTGTTAGTCTTGTCACTTGTCTGTTTTTTTGCTAATCTTTTCAGACCGGATGTTTTTGTATTCAGATACGCAGCATATGGACCTGAATATGTCTACCCACAGGTAAAATGGTAGACAAAATAAGAATCTGTTTCTCTTAAAGAATACTAGAACGTTGTCTTACTTTGGATAATGATACGTTGTCATAGGGAGGCTACAACCCTTATACTGGTCAGCAGTATGTTCAAATATATAATGTGCCTGGGACTGGGACTGGGACTGGGACACCTATTTATCCTTATGGACAGTTGGGTCAAACCCTTCCCGGAGGTCATGGTTATCCAGCAGTGCAAGGGTATGTGCCAGGTCACCAGATTGTGCAGTTTGGTGGACCTACTCTTAATGCAATAACTACTTCGCCTATGCCCACCATTCAATCACCTTTTCCTACAGGTGAGCGCCTTGTTGATTCAAAGTCTAAACATGAAAATACGGCCCAAGTTCATCATCTCTTGTTTTGCAGTAGCACAAGATTTCTTTTGACAACTAAGTATAAACTTGTTAAAACGTGGTTATTTTTTTGGTGTCAGGTGTTCCAGCGCAACCACAATTTATAGTGCCTGCTCCATCTCAGTATATGCAGGGTAGTGGTTCTGACCAAACAGCTGGGTGAGCAGTTGGTCGAGGTACGTGTCAATCGACCATCAGAATCTGATGCTAAATGGTGCAGGACATATGTTTTATTGAGTCGTATGCATGGACCAGACATAGTTTTTTGATTTGAGAACAGGTATCCTTAAGACTGCAGCAGGACTAAGAGCAGCGGAACTGCTACTTGAGTGGCGGGCTTCGGATCTAAGCCTTGCAAACTATTTACTTTGCATTCTAGAGGTACTCTTTCTTTTTATTCTGATTGCTCAAGCTACAGCTTACATCCATCAATAACATAAAGAAGAGTAAATGATAGTGTAAGTTCAATAGGTGTGGCCTGTGGATGGTTCGTCCTACAATAATACTAATGAGGTTTACTATCTACTTTAGTTGTTTTTCTTAAGAACAAGTCAATCGAACTTAGTTGGGGTTCACTTTCGAATATCTCAAATGGACTCCCTTTAAATACTCAAAGGCTAGGATGGGTTAGAGATTGCGCTGCTAGGAGGCATTGCTAATTTGAAGGTGGCTGATGGTTGTGCAGGTCATACGTCGTCATTCTCACCAGAGAAGTCAGTCAGTGAGTCAGCGCTCCAGATGGCAGGAGAAGGAATATGATGTGGAAGACACTAACAAACTCTTCCTTTTACATTTAGTGTATCAAAAACCTGGAGGAGCTCGTGGATGAGCTTTGACCAGTGATTGCATTTGATGGAATGTTCGGGATGGGTTCCCAACGAACCATAATAAAAAAACTCTGTAAAAAGAAAAAGAAGGTAGAATCAACATATGATTCTTTTTAATGGCCCAGCATTCGGATGTATAGGCAGTTACCTTACCTCTCTGGTGCCTTTGTTGGTGTCCTGCATTTGTATTTAAAACCATCATTCTCACATTTCTGTGCATATTTAGCCAATAGGGTTTCTTTTTTGTCATTGAAAGCTCAACTCTTTAATGTTTATTATAAAGCCAAACCTCAAAGCATGAGGGGAAGCTTCAGTTTCATTTAATTTGAAAAAGAAGAAAAATCACTACTCTGTCTCTCTAAAATCTTCTTTCTTCTTCTTGTTGTGGAACTGTCTTTTTCTGCTCCACTAAATGCGTAAAAGTAAGAAATAAAGGCTTAAGCTTTATAAGCCAGGAAGAATCAAAGTTGTTACTCTGTTGGAATATGGGAAACCATTGTGATGCAATGGAATTCTTTTAGAAAAAACTAATATCTAATCTTTTAAATGAAATATTTACCGAAGAAAATCTTAAATGATAGTGTGCTAAATTTCATCTCCATTTCACTGTGCCCTTTATAGCACTCTTTTCCCAAGCAAGTAAATCAGTAACATGAACAAGCAAACCAAAATTTCTGTTTTTTAATACACGGCTTTCCATGTGAGCTCTATAATGGATTTTACAATACAATGCCAAAATAAACTGTTAGCCTGGTGGGTAACGGCGAATGAAACTTGAGAGTGAAGGCCCTGGCCTTTTGATTTTCTGTTGCATGTTATCTCTCCTGCTTCAGTTCCACCTTGGAGCATGGCCTCCTCCTGCCTCGGCCAAAGTCAAACCCACCTCATCGCGGTGCCTGTCGTTGTTCACATCCCTACCTATTATCAATTTTGGGGGTATTGTTGAAGGTACTTAACTGGCAGGGTTTTTCACTTCCTTGATGCATGCCTGTGGTTTGATCCCCGATAACGAGTCGTCAAAGTGGACCTGATTCTACTCGCCGCTCTGCTCCTACCACTGTTTCCTTTGTTTTGTTTTGTTTGTGATAAGTTTAATTCTTAACCTTTATTAGCCTTCAATTTGACTCTCTATGCTGCAAACGATTCTCAAGATGGAAACTTTGGATCTTGGAATTTATGCTAATCAATAGTTACTTACATTGTGTTTTAATTTGAAATGTTTGTATACAAAAAAAAATAAAAAGAACATAGGCAACCATTTGATGTTTTGGGTTGCCCAACAACGAGCCATTCATGCACACCTCTCCCTCATATTCTTGTTTCTTATCAATTTAAATAAGTTCTTATTGCTGCTGTTAACTAATCAATTTCAGCAATGAAACATTCATGCACACAAAACCTAAGGAAGTCCTGATTTGTTGCCAGGAACCTGCAGAACAAATACAAGAAGAATCTCTCGTATGCTTTGAAAGGAGCAAAGACAGCAAATTGAATGAGTGATCAGTCTGCTTCCAGGTTGTCAAATGAGTTTGAAGGATGAGACAGCCTGAAATTCAATAGGCGTACAACATTACAAATGTAGACTTTGGTAACAGAAAAATGATCGCAATTCATCGATCAAGTTTGTACCTTTTGAATCTTGGAACCATATTTCTCGGATTCTTCATCAGGGAACTGTTAAAATTTCATAGTGAGGCATTTTGGAATTGATTCAAAGGGGACGCAAGGTAAAATCATGAATGAAATGAATACCATTACCTGCCCTGTCACTGTGTAAAGTCTGTTATACCAACCATTGGATGCCATCCCAAGCGCTGAATAAAGATGTTTGCGGCTTTCGCCTGGATTTTGCAGCGTGTACTCAATGTAATAAATTCCTGTCAATCATATTGCTTTGAATTTAAACAGAACCACATAATCTGTATTGATCTGTCAAAGAGGATGAAGGAATTACCCTTTGAAGATTTACAGTTAATAAGTTTTGCTGCTACACCGGGCTTCTTTTGCCAGCTCCTATCCAATCCACTGACCTGAGAACAAGTCACAAAATAAACTTGATACAAACTCATCACAAGATGAGTTCAAAAGAAAGGT
Organism: Euphorbia schlechtendalii; assembly: GCA_949673415.1. Classification (NCBI taxonomy): domain Eukaryota; kingdom Viridiplantae; phylum Streptophyta; class Magnoliopsida; order Malpighiales; family Euphorbiaceae; genus Euphorbia; species Euphorbia schlechtendalii. The sequence goes on along the minus strand of CATIWQ010462959.1, from coordinate 24,556 downwards.
TGAGGTATAAAAAATCCTGAATGTACTTTGCCTAAACTCGCCCAAATTACAAAAGCGATATTATTGACCTTAAGCGTTAGCTAGAACAAGCTGAACACCCACCAGAGTCTCGGCGAATTCTTCCACTTTGCCAAAAGATTCCATCTTTGTGAAATCTGGACCCAGCCCTGTGATCACTACACTGACTGAAGGTGTTCAATTTCAGAAACTGGTTAAGTTTGAGTCTATACATTTTGGATTGAATGGAAGCTATAAATTAGTACCATTAGAGGTTGAAGTTTCGTCTGGGTAAAAAGCAGTCACTGATTTGAACCCATTAGGCTCACCAGCACCAACTCGCCACTCTGAAACAACACCCATCATTTTAGGTTTTAGGACCCAATTCACCAAACAAAAAAGTAGAATTGTTTTCACCTTGAGGAACCGATATCTGGAACTTGTTTGCATCATCGGTGTACACACGTAGCTCATCTACCAATAAAATAAACACCTTCCAATTAGTCAAAGATTTTATCTTTTCAACAAATTGACAATCAAATTGTACCTGTTTCACACAATGCATTTGGAACGAGTGCAGGCAAAGTAAACCCGTTGAATGCTACAGTGAATAGAACTTGTCTCCTTGTAGAAAGTTGTGGATTCCAAAACCTAGAAATAAAGTATGCATGAATTGGGATTGTCATATACAACTTGAATGAGAATTTGAAAATGAGATTACAGTGATTGCTGAACGGGCTGTTGTTGTTCTGAGTAGGTGCTTTTGCAGCAGAGAAGAAGATGGTCTTTGCATTTGTTGAAGGATGAAGAGGATGAAGCAGTGAATTGGGACAAGGATTTGATTGGGTAGAGCAAAGAAATTGAGGCCATGCTTTCTCTTTCCTTTTCTCACTATTTTTCTGTTCACTTATCAAGCAATAACTGTTATTGACCATATAACTACCGGCCAATCAAATAAATAACTTTGTTTAAATTTTGGACCTCCAAGTTTTAACCAAATTTACACTTACTTCTGCTAAATATTATTATTTTAAAGAGATTTTGATGTTTCATTTTTATTATCATTTTATATTTTCAATGTATTTTTTTTCTAAATTTTCCATTCATACCCCTATTAATTGGTTCAACTTTCAAAATAATTATATTTTAATATCCAATAACAATATAAGAAGACTATAGAAATCAATATTTAAACATATTAATGAGGTCTTGAAAATAGAGTATGATATTTATGGAAGGGTAAGTTAGTAAATCATCTCATTCGATTTATTGTTATCTTAATATGAATTAGTTAAAATGATAATATTTAGTAGACGGAGGGAGTAATTCCTTCGTTTTATATATGAGGGTTATAATCATATTTTTTTTTACAAATGGTAAAATATTTTTATAGATTTTAAGGAACCGTTATATTAGACAAAGTAATAATATAATTTATTTTAAAGCAATTCAAAACCATAACACACTGAAATATTAATTTTATTTACAATTATTACAATGTACCTCTTGGAAGCCTAAAAGTTACATGATTAAAATAAATAAAGAGAAAACCTCCAAAAATTCCCTCAACTTGTGTAATCTGACCAAAATTCAAATTCTTGATTCTCAGTATATCTTTATAATGTTATATGCATAGATATAGTGTCTGTTTTTTTGAATTGAACTGTAAATTGATTCAAAAATTTACACTTGTTGCTCTACCTGAAATTGAACTCATTGTAAATGAACAAGCCTTAATTTTTTTTTGCTCTCTTCTCAATTTTTGGTCAACTACCCTTTACCAACCAGGGACAATAATTAAGAAAATAAATGTGCAAATTAAAATATTGGAAAATTTAATTAAATTATAGAAAAAAATATAAACCTGCTTTATTCGTTTAGAGAGAAGGAGTTGACCAATCACCAATCCAAATAATAATAGTTAGCTTCAGATTTCGTAGCTAAAAAAGAAAAAATATTAAAAGAGCAAAAATACAAGGGCAGGATACAAAAAATGACAGTCCGGCCACCCTACCCTCTCGAATATAATCTGTATACTTGTACTCTTTTATACTAGCCTACAAGTGCCACTTTCACTTAATTTTAATTCACGAGGACACGCGTCTTCCATTCAAGGAGAGTAGTAAAGGTTTCGTACTCCGGAAAGTAGGATTGATGTTAAAGAAAGAAAGGCGTTAGTGTAAATGCAATTAAAAAATTATTATTATATTTTCTTATTTGAATTTTTTTACAAAAATCATTAATAAAGGCAAGAAAAAGGAAGGAAACTCAAAATAATATTTAATTATTTCTGACAATTAATAATATATTGGTTAATATATTGCAGATTTCTCACAATTCCTGTGAAAATTGAAGCATTTGAGGCTTTTCTTATGCTTTTTTCCTTTTCCTCTTTCTTCTAATTTCGATCTCGGCCTATTTTTTCTAGTTTTCTGAATTATTGGTGAGTTTATCTGAAATTTTGTACCATTTTATTTTTACTGTGTGTTTTTTATTAAGGAAAAATGAATTAAGCTTCAAAATGGGTTCTTCCTGTTTAGTAAGATATATATTTTTTAATTTTCTGCTTTGCTTACTAAAATTGAGTAGAATTATCAACTGTCAAATTTGTGAGAAAAATTGTTCATTTCTGTTGATCTTAGTTTTGCCGTCATTAGGGTTTTGATTTTGCATGTAGTCCTAAATCGAAGGGAAATCTTTTTGTTCTGGTAAAATTCTCATTTTCTGTGTTTCCGCAGTATATGACTGGAGTCACCGAGACTTGATTTTTTTTTAGGCTTTTTCAACTCTCAGTAAAGAAAATAATCTTATCCTTCAGAAATTTTTGAATTTAGATTGTGTTGCATTTCTGTGTAAATTTGATTTAGCTCTTGTAAAGATTTGGGTTTGAATTGCTTTTTTATGGTGACTTTGGAGTATCAGAAATGCCAGGATCGGATACAGGAGTGATGACTAGTAATAGCAGAGTGGAGCCTTTCGGCGTAGGTCTTCAGAAAAGTCCGGTTACGCCGTCGCAACCGGCGCATCAAAACATGCTCTTAGCTTTCAGTACAGAGCGGTCAGCTGTGTATAAACCGGTCAGCATCCCCCCAACTAACAACTCGTCTTCCTTCCAACCGTTGTCGACGGCGCCTGCTTCCGGAGGAGGAGGCATTATAATGGAAGGATCCGCCTCAGGAGCTCTTCAAAGTCACGGGATTAACGTGAACGTCGGCAGCGGAGGCGACGCGGTGAAAAGAAAACGAGGCAGGCCTAGGAAGTATGGACCAGATGGATCTATGGCGATGGCTCTTGGTCAACAAACGCAGCCGGTAGCCCAGCCACAGCAACAACCACCACCACAACCGAGTGGTGGTGGCGGTGATGGTGGTTTCATTAGCCCCACCTCTGCTTCTGCGGCTGCACTAGCCAGTGGTGGTGGTGGTGGTGGTGGTGCCGTTGTCGTTGCTCCTCCCCCTGCAGGAAGCTCAGCCCCAGGGTCGCCGGGTGTGAGAAAGAAGGCGAGAGGAAGACCACCTGGTTCAACTAACAAGAAGAAGCATGTTTTAGCAATGGGTAACACTTCATTAAAATAGAGCTTTTTTAATGTTGATTTGTTTCCTTTACTATTTTGTGGGGATGCTGATTGTTGTCACGTGCTGCACTTGACTTGTTCTTCTCCATATATACATACTTGTATTTATATATTATGTGTGTTATTGTTTAGCTTAGTAATTGGTATATTTTTGGCCCTTTTTTATTCTGTTTGGGAAGTAAAATGAGATGGTTTTGCTGATATAATTTTAGGTAAATTTTATTGCTGTTAGATCACTCTGCAAATTATAAAAAGAAAATGAATAAAGAAAGTGAGGATGGAATTGCATTGCTGGTACTTTAAAGAGCGCTCTGTTTCTGTCCTACCTCATTTTCTTTGACATCACATAATGACTCATCTGCCCTCTCTTCTTTTTTGTTTGTCAAGTTTGCTTCTTTAATCTATAACAGTTATTCCTTGACAGCTCTAACGAATAATTTAATAATCCTTTTTAAGATTTTTCTTCTCCTTTGCTTTAGTTATTTTATGATTCAGTGTTGAAAGAAAGAATATTTGTTCTTGTTTAATACTATATGCTTATTAGTCAGTTCTTGAGATTTTTGTATACCATTTTGTGTCCTTCAATTGGTAGCCTTGTTTTTGTAATTTAATCTAGGAGGTTATGTGTATGCAGGATCAGTTCCAGTTGGGTTCGGATTTCTCCCTCACGTTATCACTGTGAAAGCTGGAGAGGTTTCTGTTTGTCCTTTACATTCTTGGTTTTCATTTTGATTTTTTTTCTGATTTAACAGACAGAATATAATTTGTTCTGACTAAAACAGTAACCTTAGCATTTGTTTCCTCTGATTATTGTGTTTGTTTTATGTTTTATAGCAAGTGAATAGAATAGATTGCATATATACATATTTGATTGTAGATTCCATGTTATGTTGGAAATATGTTGTGCATACATCTTTTCCTTTTTGTTCACAGATTTACATTGTGTTTAAATGTGATCTGAAATTCATTACACGTTCTCAACAAAACAAACAATTGAATAGATATATAAAGGGTCAAAAAATTATTCACGATATGTGAAACATAGACAGTAGTTTACTAGTCAAGCCTTCGAAACTAGACTTGGGGAAAGTAACAAATAATTTTGGAGTGAAGACCATGTTCTCTCTTTCCAGATTTGTAATGAATATGCGCTCCATTGCTTCCTTTTTGCAAAAGATTGAAATGTTAACTGTACTTTAGGTTAAATTATGGTTGATTTCTAGTCATGCTAAGGTTGTGATATAATCATCTCGACTGTGTTCTAATGCTATCTTGATTTTCTTGTGTGTTCATTCTATTTATGCTTACATCACTTGGTACTTTATTGTTCGACCAATCGGCAGCTTACTTGCACTTTATTTGGTTGTCTAGGATGTATCATCGCGGATAATGGCATTTTCGCAGCATGGCCCACGGTCAATCTGTATCCTGTCAGCAACTGGTTCCATATCCAATGTAACTATCCGCCAACCATCTACATCCGGTGGAACTGTAACTTACGAGGTTTGGCACATTGCATATATTGTTAGTTTAGTTCCTTGTAATACGAAAAACATGAAATTGTGCACATATTCACCCACTCACAAACACATGAAAAGATGACCAAGATTTAGTTGCCTTATTATAACCACGTGCTCATATGCATGCTCACACGTATATATACATGTTGAAAGGTGATTGGAGAAATTTAATTGATTAGTTGTCGGAGAAACATGTTCGGTTTTAGTAAAATTACGCATAGAAGTTGTTTAATTCAGTTTTCTGATGTTATGATTCCTTGCAGGGAAAATTTGAAATCCTGTCATTATCTGGTTCGTTTATGCCAATAGAAAATGGTGGCCAGTGGAGCAGAAGTGGGGGCCTACAAGTGGCTCTATCTGGCTCAGATGGTCGCGTACTTGGTGGTGGTGTAGCTGGTGTTTTGATTGCTGCAACTCCTATTCAGGTAAATTATAATTTTCTGTTGTTGCACATTGTTGCCACAAGTAGAACCGAGAAATAATGCCAGTCACTACTTTCTAAGCATGTTTTCAGTTTAGATCACTTTGGTATAACTGCTTGAAAGTTAACATTATATACATGTATATAACATGATAGGTGCATCTGTTTTTCAAACCTGCAGCATTTTTTTGTGCTTTCTCCAATGTATATATATCTTTTTTTCTATATGTCCACGGTATTGTTATTACTTTGTGTACTTGTATGATAAATGTGAATGTGAACTTATATTGCGGTTATTAGTTGTATGATAAACGCGAAAGTGAATATGATCTTTGCCTTTGATACAGCTCCATCCTGCAAGGTGATAAATTTTGCTCCTATTTGTGTTTTCCGATCACCATATTCCATTATGCTGTTATACTAATTTAGAAGACACAAGACCGGCTGATAAAATTTTGAATAAAGGGCATCCAAACGTGTGAATTGTTTGATGGTTAGGACTCTGGTTTGACAAAAATGTTACCTTTACTAGCAAATACAGAACTCTCAATTCTTGACTGCTCTGTTAATATTTTTTTCAGCCACAGCTTGTGCTGTGTTTTTTTATGGCAACTAATGATGAACTTATTGCGTGATTGGCAGTTAGTAGTGGCAAGTTTCATAGCAGATGGTGAGAAGCAACATAAGTCATATAACAACTACATGGAACCTGTAACTGCAATAGGGAGACTCATTCCAGCTGGAGCTAGCAGCCCACCCTCACACGGCACTCTTAGTGAATCCTCAGGAGGGCCTGGCAGTCCGATTCATCAGAATTCCGCTGCATACAATAATGGTGGCATTTCAAGTATGCCATGGAAATGAACCCAGGCCACAAATATCTGCAACTAGGCTTGAGATGCATTTTCATGATATGTTTGAGTTTCCATGGGTTTGGACTTTTGCTTAAAATAAAGACAGTAGGACAGTTTCGATCTTCCTTCATATTTTGCTTGCTGGAATTTGCCAAATAGGTAGTAATATAAGTGGTAGTAATAGTGAAACATTTTGAAGTTAAGAAAAGGTCAAGCTTTTTAGGGCTTTAGATTGAGATTAGTGGCTTGGCATAATATGTGGTTGATTATTGTTGTTGTATCCAATTTGTTTTATCTTTCAGTTATAAGCCCTTGCTTATTTGCATCTTTGATTGCCCTCTGGTTTTGGTACCTCATGTTCTGTGTGAATGCAACAATCAATTTGTGACCGGCTAAATACCCAATAGATGACTCATGTTCTAATTCAATTCTGATTGCACATGTTGGGATTTGACCTTGAAAGTTATAGTTTAATTGATAACAGATACAAGCAGATAACCATGAGCACCATGTGACAGTCTGTTATGCTATCAATTTAGCAAGATACCACTATCAAATTAATCCAATTTGTACTATCTTTTTTTGCGAAAGTTCAGTAATGTATGACATTTAAAGGTACATAAAACAGATCTGGTAGCCGAATGTTCAAACTTGATCTTGTAGAAAATATATAAAAATAAAGAAGGATTGAAGTTCATACAGACTGATGAAGTTCGTTCCACTGTTTTGTAAATACTGAAACCCGGTAGATGTTCACAATTTGATTTCACTTTTTGGCTCTCTTCAACAGAAACCGTAAGGAAAAAATGCCAAGAGCAAAAGTCTGCCAGAACCAAGCTTTGGCATTAGCAGGATCCACCCTTTTGGCTAGAAACCAAGCATATATAGCCTCAGAAATATGTGCAGCTGCAGCTAGAAGAAACACAATCCTTATTGTGTGCATTGATCGCATGAAGAAAAGATGAATGGCCCTAAAGAGTGGCACTGGTCCTATATCTGGCAAGAAAGCAGAACAGAACAACATCAACATTCCTAATACAGCAAACAGCCAGGCATATATGGTAGGCCCATCCAACTCTTTCTCCTTCTTCTCTCGAAAGTAGGAGATTGTTGCGGCCATTCCTTCCTTTGGCGTCACCATTGGAACATACCCTAGCTCCTGCTTAGCTTTCAGGTATGAGAAATAGTGGGTCACCCCAACCTGTTCAAATGACAGTTTTATTTTTATCACATTTGCAAATTGGTAGATCCACAAAGAAATCAACATCAGCAGTTCACACAAAAATTTCAAGGTGGGATTGCAATTGAATCAGTATTCCAGTACCTTGTACACTTCGGCAGGAAGTATGGCTGGTTGAGGAAGCCACCTATGGTTCAACCATGGATACAGAAGAGTATAGATACCCGAGAAAAATCTTCCAAGAAGAAGAGCATGGTCCACAGACAAAGAAACCTTGGGTAAATCATAATCCAGACTTCTGAGAAGAGGTTGGAGGAATTCAAAAGTATTGACTGGACATCCTGTGAAAACAGTCATTCCCCTTAGCTTTGAAAATCATTTAGTTCACCAGCATAACATTTATGTAGGATAATGAATTAGGATAATGAATACAATGACATTTTCAAGCATATATCGGTAACATTACCGTCTGATATGAAGTATGCCTGACCAGCAGCTACTGGATGTTGTGTGTTCACATCAATGTCATCCAAAAGCCCCATGCTTGCCAGTATTAGAGATAGCACAAGGTTATCGACGTATACCCAGTCTGTTTTCACATTTGCATCCCCAATTCTGAAGGGGAGAAGTCCCAATTTGGCAAAGCTCATAATTCTCGGTATGTGTCTCTCTTCACCTGGCCCATAGATTGCAGCTGGTCGAATGGTGCATGTATACAGACGTCTTTTACTATCCATCCTAACAAAACATGAACTATCACATCATATGATTTCTTTAAAGCTATGATGAAAATGCAGAGTGAGAACCAGTAGTTACTTACTTAAGCGGACGGCCATTGTACTTTAGAACCAACTGTTCAGCAATTGATTTACTACGCCCATACGAATCGACATGGTCATCAATAGGGAAGTAGGGTAAAGTTTCATTGCCATTCAAAATCTCTTTCCCTCCAAACACAACATTGTATGTGCTGACATAGACCAACCTTTTGATCCCAAACTCAATGCAAGATTCCAGAACATGGCAAGTTCCATTGATATTCACCTCATCAACACGACCAAACAGGAGCATTTCTTTCCCTGACATGCCAAATGAAGCAAGGTGGAATACACAGTCCACTCCCCGCAGAGCTTTTTCGACATCAGTTTTGCGAGTGAGATCCCCTATATCATCACCAACCAATACGGCTTATATTGCAGCAAAATACACAAAAGAAAATGAAGAGCAACGAAGCTGAACACTCACTCACCTCATAGACCGACAAAAAATAGTTTGCTGTTGAATTATCATTAAGCAAATATAAAAAAAACAACAAAAACAAGCATCAAATCAGTTCAAATCAAATTTTAATACCATAATTCTAGAGCCCCCGTGGCCATGGTGCAGCCAAAGAATTCTGATTCAAGCAACAGTACCAAATTGTCCCAATAGATCATTTTTTTGCAAAATGAGAAGCTATATTTTCATTCTTACTCAACCACACCATTAAATCCTTAGCCATCTAAATTGAAAATACAAATGAGAAATAACAGCTTCAAAATCAACAATGGGAAACTGCTTTGTTTATTGAACAACACAAAATACAAAAAAAATTAAAAAAGAAAAAGAAATAGAGCAACAGCGAAACCTTGAATGATGCGAACTCCACGAGAAGTGAGAAGGTGAGACCAAGGAGAAGTAGAACGAAGGTCAAAGGCGTTGACCTGGCGAGCACCACGGCGTAGCAGTTCGAGACAGAGAGCGGAGCCGACGAAGCCAAGTCCACCAGTGACTACGAAGACCTTGTCTTCGATCCCTTCATTTTCACTCAAATGCATAATATTTTATTTTGTAGTCGAAATTGAAATCTTCTCCGATCACCGTGACCGCTTTCTTAATAGTGAAATTAGAAGAGAGAGTGACGCAAATCTCGTGAAGCGGTGGCAACACCGGAGTGAGCCACCTAATTATCAGATTCACAGTCCACTGTATTTCAGTCGCTCTGTCAATATGAAGTCGTCTCTCTTAATTCGAAGGCAAGTTTTAAAAATATATTGTAAAATTACACAAAATACATTTTACATTGACCGACCATTTTAAACTTCTCAATTATAAACAATACATTTTACATTTTATATAAAGTATAATTCAGTTATGAAAACGCCTGATTTCTCATACTAAGACAGAGAATTCTAATTTCTCTAAAATCAGATCTCTCTTTCACCCTAACAAAAATCATTAACAACTACCCCTCCAATATTGGAATTATGGTTATTATAAAATTTCAGATTTAAAAGTAATTCTTCTTTCTATCAAGATTTGGAAAAACATGTCAGTCAGGATATTCATACTTTATTAAGATTTAGATTATGGTGATAGTTTGATTTGAGATTTCAGGAAATCATTAATCATTGAATAAAGATTCATGTAATATAAGAGATAATAATGTATAAATCTCTGTATAGTATGGAAATTAAAATAGAAAATTTAAACAAAATAAATGTAAAATTAAGTTTTTAGATATAGTTCAATAGGTGAAAATTAAGGTGGGGAGGGAATCAGTATTTCAAAATTACTTTAAATTCTCTTCAACTTCTAAAAGTTGAATTTAATTGAATTTAACTGAATTAAACTGAACTTATTTTAGTGTAAATTTATAATCACATATAACTGAACTGAACTGAACTTAGTTGAAGTGAACAAAGATAATAAAACATTGAGAAGTGTTCTTTTGTTAAATGGAAAATTGCAAAGATAACTTGATTTAATATAAATTGTGGAGTCCGTGGGCTTAGACTCCAAAATCTCGGACACCACAAATTCTCCTATACGAGTCTCTTTAACTTTTTTTTGCCTCTTCTTCATCGGTTGCTGTCTTGCTGACAATCTCCCAGGTTTTATTCTTCTTCTTCTTCATTGAATCGTTGTCGCCCTTTTTCTTCTTCATTGAATACATTTGCTCAGAAACTCATTAATTGCACGTATTTGTTTTCTTTTTTCTCCAGCATTGAGCTTTGCATCTGGTTGTCTCGGTAACAGTAGTTCCCCTCTATCCCTAGCTATAATTTGTATTTCTCTTTGGCCAAGCACCATTTCTTAATTACAAAAACCCCCAATCATAAGAGTGAAATGAAGAGGATTGCAGTGTTTAGGGTTTAATTGTTTACTAGGAGAAAAGGTTCAATTTTATTACACCCACTGTTTTCTACTGAAAAAGATTATACCTTTATTTGTGGCTTTTGCTAATTTCTGGTTTCGATATATATGTGCGTGTATAAACAGTTGTGTTAAAATACATGTATTTGTTATAAACACGAATTGTTGTACTTTTGGTTTCTGATTGACTGATGAAAGCTTTGTTCTTTTGTAAGTGAGGATAAATAATGCTACCTATAATGCTTGTTGGGAGGGATTGTATTTCTGAATCAGGAATTAGACACACTAGTCAGTATCTCTTTTCTTGTGGATGTTAATTGTTTATTATTTGACAAATACAGGGTTCTAATTAATTAAGTGTTTTAAGTGAAACCTGGTTATATACTCAAGGTCAGTAATGTTGTTTGTTGATGCTCACTCGAGGTTCATTTTATGGTATGAACTCTTACATATTTTACGCTTCACCAGTTTGGATCTCGTACTATCTGTTTGTATTTGCCGATCTGATTTGACATCTTTGTTGATGAGTTTTCTGCTACTTCAATGTGTGTGTTAGACAAGATTTTGTGGTCCATGTATGGTACATAATTTGAATGTCGTTATAACTCATTTTTATGTGTTTCTAAATGAAACACTGAGAGTGGATGCAAATCGCTGGACATTGTTCTTGGCATGCAAGAAAATGTATGAAAAAGGTTGAACATGCTATATGAGTATGAATCTGATGTGTAGATCTGATTTGATGCTACCAAGTTCTTTAGAACTCTGATAATCTGACTTTGATGTTTATTTTGCGAGGCATTTTTCTTCTGTGATGTTCTTCAATATGTTAATCAAATTATTCTCACGTCATGTATTCTTCACATACAGATCTTTGACGGGTAAGAAAGAGTGTTACACTTGCTTCTGCTGTCAACAATACACTGAGAAAGGTGCAGTACTGTTACACTATTGGTGCTTTTTTTCGTACTTGGTATTTTTTCTTGTATAAGTTGTTCTTACCATGCATTTTGTTGTACCGAGCTAGATAGCAGGTTGTTAGGGGGGTGATTGAAAATGAAAATCATATGAATTTTCCTTCTAGATTGTGAAAGGTTCCAAGGGTTTATCATATGTTGTTTTATAATGTTGTGCCGTTGGAGCACTAGTTCGCTTGTTGATTCATTTAAAGTGGGAATTTAACAGCTCAACATCAAAGGTCTTGTAGTAGCACTGACCGAGCCACATAAAGTCTCGTTTGTCAGTATGATTTGCTCTAGCTTTGGTGTTTATTTTTTAGGTTTTTAATGTTACTTTTGATGGATTTACCAACAGATGCATTATGATGGTGTTTCCATGGTTGTGCTCGAAAGGGCGTATCATTTTTTAGTTGATAACATGGTGAAGATACTTAGCTTGGGGTTATCCTTGTTTAAATGAGACTTGTGTTCTTCAACTAAAGGCGAAAAAAATCTCAAGAATTCATATTAGAAACTTTCGATGTTTTGGTGAGTATCAAAATTGTGGTTGACAATGTGCATCTTAGTGCACTGAAATCTCTGGTTAAAGAGAGAAGATGTTTTGTGTATGGTTTTTTAGTGTATTCCATGACAATTGTGGATAAAAAGTTGCATGCTTTTTGTGTGCACATTTCAGTTTGTGCCTGTGTTTGTTTAGTTAATTGAAACCGGGTGGGAATATGAATGTGAATATTGCAGAATGGATCCGCCGAACAATGCAGAGCCAGTGATATTATATGGAGGGAAAGCAAAGGAATGTAGCAGTGGGCCACCCATAGGATTAATGGACATAGGCGAAAGCGAAACACACTATCTATTTCGGGTGTCAATGCCCGGCCTGCACAAGAATGAGTGTAAGTTGTATGAGGTGAATATATTAAGAATGTGAAACAAAGAGTTGAATGTGGTGTGGTGCAGGTGAAGTGAATATCGGGATTGAGAAAGAGGGGGATGTTGAGATACGAGGTCAAATAATAGAGGACGACGGAAAAATGGGTGGGTATAGGGTGAAACTGCAACAACTATGTTTAGGTGGGCCATTTAAGATCCGTTTCCAGCTACCTGGACCTGTTGACCCTCGTCTCTACACTCCTATGTTCCGCGGAGATGGTATCTTGGAAGTCATTGTGAAGAAGCGCGGCCTACCTGATGTTCCCGCAGATACTCCTCATGCTGTTTAGTCCATTTTTGGGGAAAATAACTATATGGTCTACACGCAGACAAGTGTTGCCTTTTGTATTGACTTTTTTTTTAGGTTTTGTTTGATTGCAGAATTTGGGTGGGGAGTTGAAAATCCGTTTTACTGATAAGCTTAAATTGAAGCCGATTGCTTGGAAACTCTGCATTTGGGATTGTGTTGGATATGATCCAACAGGCTCTCTAGCCGTGAGCATGTGAGTGATCAATGTGTCTAATTGAAAGCTTGCGAGGTTTAAAACAAATGACCCTAACGATGTCTTTGTTTAAGGAATAGATCATATCCCGGGCTCCAAAATTCAAGATCGATACTTTTCAATATCTGAGTAGTTAGAACTTAGAACCTATTGATGTGCTATCATCTTAGAATAGCCATAAACATAAATAAAAATTATAAAATATGATGTACTATTTATATTAGATCCATCTTTGCTATTTTTTTTTGGAATAGTAGCTATTTCATGAATGGATCTGATACAAATAGTTTATTGTATTTCATAATTTCATTCATTTCTATGACTATTCAATCGTCATTCGGCCTACCAATTCTCACTGTGAACATTTATATTCGAATTATAAGTCTAATGGTATATGGATTTATTCTATTAATTAACTATTGATTCTAAGTCACTATAAGGACTCTACTGTAGGGAAGATCTTTACCGGTAAATAAAAATGAATGGCACATATATGATCTAGTATTTGAATAAAAAGAAATTCAGAGAAACCATCTCCTTGTAATTCATATTATGATGTCACTGTTTAAGTCAACTTTGTTTAATTGGTTGCAACATAAATGTGTGTTTATATATGATTAAGCTTTAAGTAAATTGATAAATATTGAATGAGAGTGATAAAACGCGTTTTTAGGAGCAAAATTATACTTTAATCATCAACGAGACTCGTTAATAACATACACAAAACTATAAAAAAAATTGATTAAAATTTCAATGTTTACTCGATGACATTGGCCATCTTAACAAATGCAAGAAACCTAAGGAAATTGCCAAAATATGTAACCATCCTATGATTTATTAATCTAATCCACTGATTCGCATCCTCAACGAATCTTTGAATTCACGGACGTCAGATTCGCCCACTTAAATTCCTCTTATATATATCTGAGCCCTTAAATTCATTCCATTGAAGCTAACCTTATCAGAGTCTAAAAATGGCGCTCAAAGTCCTCTCCGCCCTTGACTCAGCAAAAACTCAGTATTATCACTTCAAAGCAATCATCGTCGCCGGTATGGGCCTCTTCACCGACGCCTACGATTTCTTCTGCATCTCTACAATTATGAAATTGATCGGTCGAATTTATTACGAGTACGAGCCTGATCATAAGTACCAGATTCCGACCGCCGTCATCGCTGTCATGGTCGGCACGACGTTTCTCGGCACCATGATTGGTCAGGTTGTGTTCGGAAGGCTTGGTGATCGGATGGGAAGACGGAGCGTTTATGGATTAGCGTTGATGTTAATGGTGATTAGCTCTTTAGGTTGCGGATTCTCCATTTGCAGGACAAGAAACTGTGTGTTAGTGAGTTTGGGGTTTTTCCGATTCTTTTTGGGGTTGGGTATCGGAGGAGATTACCCTTTATCGGCGACGATCATGTCGGAGTTTGCTAACAAGAGGACCCGTGGTTCTTTCATTGCCGGAGTATTTTCTTTGCAAGGGTTTGGAATTTTGGCTAGTGCAACGGTGACAATGGTTGTGTTGCAAGTATTCTGGAAAACGGCCAAGAATTTGACCAAGGATCATACGCCGGAGGATGCTGATTTAGCGTGGAGGCTCATACTGATGATGGGTGCAATCCCGGCATATCTTACTTATTATTGGCGGATGATGATGCCGGAAACTGCCAGGCATGTTAATATTTTATTTACTTCTTTGTATTCCTCTCCTTTAGTCATTTTCTTTGTTTTCAACGATTTCTGTGGTAATAATTATTTCATCATTTTTCATTGATTATCTCACAATGCTTTTTTAAAAAGAAAATTAATTACTTGATGAAGAAAACTAAATTTGAAGTGACTTAGGCAGTTGACTTTTATTTATGAAGGAAGCTTACAAGGAATTTGCGTTCATTTGACCATTCTTTATCGTTGTCGCATAAAACTATATTACTTCAGTTTTATCATATGTATACATAAACATGGAATAAAATCATAATAAGCTGGATTTCGTCTTAAGAAATCAAAATTTATTTCAGAATTTGAAAAAAATCAATTTTTATTAATTAAAGTAATAGATTATATATTCAAGTATTCATATAACTATTACTCATTATTTTTGCATCTAATGGTTAAAATAAGTATGAACTATGATTCGTAAGGTACAATTACTGGACTCAGTAAAGTTGAAACAAATTCTTTATAATGTAGTTCTGATCCATTAGAGTGGTATCAAATGTAGTTCTCAAACATGGACTTCATTAAATTAATGAAATTAACATATAAATGACATTATTTTATGTAATACATCAGATACACAGCTCTAGTGGAAAATAATGTAGCACAAGCAGCAAAAGACATGGAGAAAGTTTTAGATGTTCAAATGAGTCAAATAGCTGAAGATGAAATATTGCCACAAGATCATCCAACTTATCCTCTTCTCTCAACCAGATTCTTTCGAAGCCATGGCCGTGATCTTTTCTCTTGTTCCATCAACTGGTTTCTGCTCGACTTCGTCTTTTACAGCAGCAATCTCTTCCAGTCCCATATCTACAGCAAGTTCCTCAACCTCGAAGACAGCACAGTTTATCAAGAGTCATTCGAAATAGCACGCTTTCAAGCCATTCTTGCCATATGCGCAACCATTCCTGGTTATTACTTCACCGTTTTTTTCATCGACAAAATCGGACGAAGAAAGATTCAAATCTTCGGATTCCTCTCAATGGGGTTGGTTTATTTCGCGCTAGGCGGATCTTATAGCCATTGGAGAGACAAGAAAAATGAGGGTTTTTTGGTGTTGTATGGACTAACCTTTTTCTTTGCGAATTTCGGGCCGAATACCACCACGTTTATAGTTCCGGCAGAGCTTTTTCCAGCCAGGTTCCGATCAACATGTCATGGGATTGCTGGGGCAATGGGGAAGTTGGGTGCATTGATGGGTGCATTAGGTGTTCTATGGGCTTCAGATGAGAAAGATGAGAATGATGCTCTTCCAAAAGCTAAGCCAATGACTATTGCATTGGTTGTATTGGGTGTAGTGTGTCTTTTGGGGATGGTTTTGAGCTATCTTTATACTCCTGAAACTATGGGAAGATCATTGGAGGAGAATGAGATTGATAATGGGAATGATGACGATGATGATGAGCGTCGCTTCTTCAGTTGTTGTAGCGGTGGGGTTAACGGTTTTAGACGTCGATCCAACTCATCTGAAGTGGTTGCTTTGTAGACTAGAAGCTTTACAGACTCTCAACTCTATTACTACGTATCTGAGTTAATAGCATTACTCTTGTGTACATATTTACGAGGTACTACTACTTACAGAATTTATCAACTACTATAATGTAGTATAAGTTTGTCTTATATTTCTTTCATTTTCTTTCTTTCATTGATTGGTGATATTGTGATTGTTGGAGAGATAAATTCTGTTAGTCCTAGTTAATCCAAAACTACTAGTATGATAATGATTTTACCATGCCGTGGAACTATTGTTATAATTCTATTCCAGTTATATGTTAGTGGTGGAATTAGTATTTTAGATGAACATTTCTGGAACTTACATAAATCTTCAATCATGTATGCTATTGTCATGCAATAGGATGAAATGTTAATTTAATGCAGAAATTACAATTAATTTTTTTTAGCATAAATTATAATTAGTTAAGTACATCACAATGGAAAATTGGAAGTCGACGTATAAACAATAATAGTCAACTTGATGTGTCCAACCAAGAAAATTCAGTTAGTGAAGTGCATAATTTTTTCCTGGTAATTCTATGTATTTTTTTACCAATTTAGTTAATTATCCCACTTCTTAATGGTTGTGGTCGTCTTTAGAGTAAATCCTAGGGGTTAAATGTATCAATTCTTAGTAGACTGATAAAGATCCAACAGATCTTACAGGAATATCCAACAAGTATTCAAGTTTCTTTGTTAATATTGTTGTTTTACATGTAATATGTTGAGTACATAGACTCTGTCCTCTAATTAAGTTCAGTTCAACTATATTTAGTTATAAATTTACATTGAAAGAAGTTCAATTCAATTTAATTCAGTTAAGTTAAGTTAAATCAAGTTAATTTTAATTTTGAGAAATCAAAGAGAAAAAAATTAAGTATATTGCTTCATAATTTATTCATTCCTTGTCCATGGACGGTTAGAATTAAATGATACAATTATTTTAGTACTTATCCAATGGCTCAAAGAGTATTAGTTCTCGATAATTTAGATAACATGTTTTACACGCCCGCTCAACTAATGATATTACGCGACAATATTTTTTTAATGTCAAGTCCGTAAGATTTATATTTTAGGATCTAGAATTTTAATTTAGGGTATAAGTTTAATATAATCAATTATTAGATAAAAAATTAATAAATAATTAATAACACATATAATGTAATAATTCAATTGTAGAACTGAATTTTTTTTATTAATATGGATTTTTGAAAAAATAGAATTTTGAATTCAGAACCTTTCATGTTTATTTTAGAAGATGTAATACTTCAATTTGTAAAACAGAAATTTAATTATATTGAATTTGAATCAGTTCAAAATGATCATCCTTGTAATGTGATTATTCATAAATATTTAAATAGATATCCTAATCATATGTGACCTATGTAAACATGTTTGAAAAAGTCAAAAGAATCAAACAGATTTCTTTGAATATCCCATAAATTTGCTGAGGATTTAAAGTTTTTACCGTCCAGATTTTTCCATTACAAATAGAGGAAGCCGACAGATATGGAGAATAATTCTACAATGGTTTAAAAAAAGTCTCATAGTCCAATAATAGTTAATTTGTGAAACAAAAATAAAAAAAAATTAGCTGTTAATGTAAGGGTAATTAATCTTGTTGTTAATGAAGCCCAGCTAGCAGTGGCATTTAACAGTATGGGTGAAGGCATGATCAATTACAGCAAATGTTATAGACTTATATATATGTTGTGTCACAATCAATTAGCTTGCTCTGATTCTTGAGATGTCAAGTTGGCTGTTGATTTATACTGATGCTACTGTTCTAAATGCCCTGCACTATCCATTCATTTGAAGTTTTGAAGCAGTCCAGCTTGGAGACAATATGGACTTCCACCAACTAGTTACAACTTGTTTCACATGCTCGCTACATGTTCTTCTATATACTACCTTGGTTCTCCACAGGTGTTACAATGCTTCTCTTCAATCCATATGTAACCACCATTTTTGAAATAATTAAATTTATTAAAAAAAGCTGATTTTCTCGACAAACCCCTTTAAGGCGGACATTCACTCTAAAAAGTTCTATTTTCAAGCCAATCTTATAACCAGTATACTTGATTTCGGAAATAACAAGTCATAAAGTTCCTAATTTAATAGTATGAATGATGAAAATGTGCTGTTCAAAGTCAAAATATATAATTCTATATAAAGTTTGTGAGAGCAACTTATTGAAACAACAGTTTGAATAACAATACCAAACAAACCCCTTTTTTTAAAAAAAAACTTCCAGAGGAACTATATGTCCCTCCATTGAAAAAAGTTTGGGGCGGGTTAAATTTCGGGACAAATGTCCCAACCAGGTTGATCCGTTCGCTTGCCTACAAAACACACACCCCTCTTTTCATTCAGTTACTATAAAAAACGTTCTCCAGGGAAAAAAAAGTTATGGACAATCTAGCAATTCGTCTAATTGAATGAAAACATCATTCGTGCCAAACGGTAAAGAAAGCTTTTGACACGAAAAAATAAATCAACAATGGTGGTAACTAGCTAAGATGACGTCCACTTCTCTCACTTGTTCTTTAAAAATCAAATGATTTCCTCTTCTCCAAATATTTCATGCAATAAGGAACCACCACGACATTGCAAACTCCCGACAAAGATCCATACCAAAAAGACCCTTGATCCAACCTACTAAATTTTTACCCTTTTTATTATTCTCCTCAATGTAACCTTAAGAATGTCAAAACTTTTGCAACTTGTCGTAATTTAATGGTCTCATGAACCTTTCCACATCTTCAAATCCATGACTCAAAATAGATTAATGAGTTTATCTATCATTTGATGCCAAGTCCATAATAAGTTATCATGGAGAGAACAAATTCATTATATTGGTTATGTAGCCTTTTTCAAGGTTCTATTCACGGCGGTTCGACATTGGAACAACTGGAGTCCATGTATCCCACGTTTTTTGAACAAATAGTGATATTATTAATTTTGAAGTTAATAATGTATAACACCGTAAAAGGTTTGGGAATATAACACTCAAAAGAACAACTTTGATTAAACACAAAGAAAATATTACAAGAACACTCATTCAAATACAAAAATATAACTCACTCTTATTTTCTTCTTTTCTCTCTTAAGAAGTTCTTACTTCTACTTGACGATAAACAACTAAACAACCTATTTATAGATGAATGATACAACTCCCAACTAACACATTTACTAACCACAACATCCATCTAACCACAACTCCCAACTAAAACAATTAATAGCTAACTTATTTAGTTGAATTTAATAACCTCTAAATTGGTTGTAATTAATAGCCTCCAAATTAGTTTGAATTTTTTTTAATTAGATCTAGGTTATAATCTAACACCCCCCTTAAGCTTGATCTAGTCATTCCAAGTAAACTTCTCAATTTCATGAAGGTTTTGACCGTCAATGGCTTGGTGAATATATCCGCAATCTGATCTTGTGTCTTCATGTACCCAATTTGTATTTCTTTTCTCGTAACACACTCTCGTATAAAATGATAGAGGATATTGATGTGTTTGCTTCGATCATGAAATACAGGATTCTTCACTAAGGCAATGGCTGACTTGTTGTCGACATAGACCTTAGTCGGTTCTTCTTGTATTAAACCAATCTCCTTCAATAAATTTCTGAGTCAAATTGCATGACAAATACACGAGGTTGCTGCAACGTATTCTGCTTTACAAGTAGATAATGTGACGATTGACTGCTTCTTTGACATCCATGTGAAAGCAGTATCACCCATGAAGAAGACAAATCCACTAGTGCTTCTTCGATTATCTTTATCTCCTCCCCAATCACTATCACTATAACCAACAAGCTTGTAATCATTAGATACTGAATAAAGCAAGCTAAAGTCAATTGTACCTTTCACATATCGTAGAATTCTCTTGGCGGCTTTAAAGTGGTTGATAGTGAGTGATTCCATGTAACGGTTTACTAATTCGACAGCATGAAGAATGTCTGGCCTCGTGCAGGTGAGATAGCGTAGACTTCTTACTAAACTTTTGAACAATGTTGGATTCACACTTTCACCTTCTTCATGCTTAGATAGTTTGATCCCATACTCCGTCGATGTGTTGATTGACTTACAATTGTCCATCTTGAACTTTTTGAGGATTTCCCTTGCGTAGCTCTCTTGTGAAATGAAGATTCCATCATTTTCTTACTTAACTTAGATTCCGAGATAATACGTCATATATCCCATGTTCGTCATTTCAAATTCCCTTTTCATCACTTCCATGAATTCTTTAAACATGATTGGGTTACTTCCAATGAAGATCAAATCATCCACGTAGAGGCACACTATCAAAACGTCTCAATCTTTGACCTTTGTATATAAAGCATGTTCGTAGGGACATTTGTTGAAACCATTATCTTGGAAGTACTTGTCAATTCTGTTATTCCATGCCCTTGGTGCTTGTTTCAATCCATAAAGAGCCTTCTTTAACTTTAACACCTTTTAATCATAGCCTTTGACTTCATAACCTAGGGGTTGCTGTATGTAGACTTCTTCTTCAAGTACTCCATTTAGGAAAGTAGATTTTACATCAATTTGATGAATCTTCCATTTGTTTTGAGCAGCCAAAGAAATGATGAGCCTAATAGTTTCCAATCGAGCAACTGGAGCGAATACCTCATCATAGTCAATTCCAGACTTTTGACTGTATCCTTTTACAACGAGCCTCGCCTTGCATCTTTCAATCTCTCCTTTGGCATTTCTCTTTATCTTGTACACCCATTTGACACCTATCGCCTTGTGTCCTTTGGGAAGTGAAGTGAGTTCCCATGTGTCATTCTTCTCAATTGCTTTGATTTCTTCATCCATCGCATCTCTCCGCCTTTTCTCTTGAGCAGCTTCTTGGAATGTCATTGGTCTACAATCAGCAAATAGATAAAATAGTGCTAAATTATCTAGTTGTTCAGTTACTTCATAGAGATCTTTAAGGCTTCTTGAACGAGGAAAATCTCTTTCTTCAATCCCATCTGAAGATGAGGAAGATGACGGAGATGATCCATTTCCATTACCAGGAGAGTTTGGTGGAGTTGTGATATCTTGTTGAAGTTCTCTTTGTTGCCTAGTTGATGTCTGCTCATCTTCTTCCGATTCGAAAAAACTGAATTTACCTTTACGAGAGTCGAAGTTCCATTTTCCTTCTTCATCGAATATTACATCTCTACTTATTACAACCTTCTTTTCATCTGGATTGTATAGCTTGTAGCCTTTTGAGCTTGAGTTATAACTAATGAAGATGAAACTTTTACTTTTATCATCCAGCTTGGTTCTATTCTCATCTGGTATGTGAACATGGGCTATGCTCTCGAAGACTCGTAGGTGGGAAATTCCAAGCTTCCTTCCACACCATGCTTCTTGTGGAGTCTTTCCCCATATACTCCTTATAGGAGAACGATTTGATAAGTACATCGCACACACCACTGCTTCTGCCCAAAACTCCTTGGGTAGCTTCTTGCTCTTGAGCATACTTCGTGCCATGTCAAGGATTGTCTTGTTCTTCCTTTTTGCCACTCCATTTTGTTGGGGGGATCTAGGAATTGTCAAGGGATGACGAATTCTATTTGCTTCATAGAACTCGTTGAATTCCTTGGATGTGAATTCTCCTCCTTGATTAGATCTCAAAGATTTGATCTTAAAACCACTTTCATTTTCCACGGCTGCTTTGAACTTCTTGAATGCTTCGAATACTTCTGATTTTTGCTTCAAGAAATATACCCACGTTTTTCTTGAATAAAAATCAATGAAGTGAAGGAAGTAACTATTATTAGCAAGATAACTTGGCTTAATTGGACTACAAACATCGGTATGGATGAGTTCTAACGGCTTCTTGGCTCTAGAGGCTGACTCCTTTGGGAAGCTTTTTCTGAATTGCTTCCCTTGTAGACATCTTTCGTATAATTGATCAGGATGATTGATACATGGTAGACCTCTTACCCTTTCTTTCTTGGATAACAGCTCCAGTCCTCCAAAGTTGAGATGACCAAATCGAAGATGCCATAGCCATGATGAGTCTTTATAGGAAACCTTTAGACACCTCGCAACATCATTTTGACTGTTCAAAGAAAACTTTCTATTCTTTGACATTCGAACTTTGGCGATAAGATCTCCATTACCATCTCTTATAAAAAGATTATAATCTTTCATATGAATATCATAGCCTTTTTCTAAGAGTTGGCCCAGACTAAGGATGTTGCATTTCATATTAGGCACATAGTAGATATTTAAAATTAATTGGGGGCTACCATCTTTAGCACGAAAGAAGATGTTACATTTCCCCTTTACAGAATTTTTGGTATCATCTTCGAATGAGACATCACCACTTACTGCTTCATTGAGTTCCACGAACAAGTTTCTTATTCCACACATGTGATTGCTAGCACCAGTGTCGAGATACCACCTGTTCTCTTGGTGTTCACTGCTATTGTTGTATGCTAGCAGTAATGTTTCTTTCTCCTCGATCTTCTCCTCCACAAAATTTGCCTTCTCCTCAACTTTATTGCTTGGACCTCTACATTCTGAAGCATAGTGTCCAAATTTTTGGCAATTGTAGCATTGGACTTGAGATTTTCCATACCTCGCATTTGGATTGCCTCTCCCTCGACCACGAGTGGAGCTTTCTCTGTTCTCATAGTTATTATTGAAATTGTTATTATTATTCCAACTTCGTCCACGACCACGGCTACCGCCTCGTCCACGACCTCGACCTTTACCTCTGCCTCGGCTTCTTCCATGTTGGCTTATACCGTTATCATGGCTTTCATTCATATATTTGAGTTGTAGCTTGAGGAGTTGTTTAGCGATCCCTTATTTCTTCTTGTGTTTTTCTTCGTAGGCTTGTAGTAATCCTTGGAGTTCTTCGATCATCATCTTCTCCAAGTCTTTGATTTCTTCAATCTTCACCACAATATGCTCAAATTTGGGATCCAACGATCGAAGTATCTTCTCTATGAACCTCACATCTTCTAACTTCTCACCGTTTCTCTTTAATTGATTAGAGATGGCTGCCATTCTTGAAAAATAATCTGAAATGGACTCAGATGCTTTCATGTGTAAGAATTCAAACTCACCTCTTAGAGTTTGGAGATGCACCTTTTTCACTTTCTCAACTCCTTTGTAGGACGTTTGCAACTTCTCCCATGCTTGCTTGGTGGATATTGCATTTGAGATCTTCTCAAAACTGTTATCATCTAAGGCTTGATAGATTGGGAAGAGAGCTTTCTTGTCTCTCTTTCGAGAATCCTTCAAACTTATTGCTTGATCGGGTGTAAGAGTAGCTTCATTTTCTGGCTCATTGAAGCCTTTCTCTACGATATCCCAAACATCATGCACACCGAGAAGAGCCTTCATTTTGATACTCCAGTTGTCATAGTTGTTGTTGTTGAGTGTTGGAACTTGGAACGATGCCACTCCATTCACCATATTACTCAAATAGTTTCTTTAGGCATACACGGACTGTTGCGACACTTTCTTGAGTCTGATGCAACACTATGTGTTTTGCAAGAGCCTTCTGACGAATTTCTGAAAGAGATTGTTTTCCCTTGCAACCTGCAGATTTTTTTGACGGATTTCTACAAGAGATTGTTTTCCCTTGCAACCTGCAGATTTTCTGACAGATTCTGTAAGAGATTATTTTTCCCTTGTAACTTGTAGATTTTTTGACGGATTCAGCAAGGAAACAGCAACGGAATTATATTCCCTTGCAAACTGCTAATTTCTTTGAACTTGGTTTTTTTTTTGCACCCGGAAATGAATTTTTTTTTATCGAAATTGAGCTTTTGAACCTGGCTCTAATACCACTTTATTGGGAATATAACACTCAAAAGAATAACTTTAATTAAACATAAAGAAAATATTACAAGAACACTCACTTAAATACAACACTACAACTCACTCTCACTAGTGGAAAATAGGGCAGTGGCGTCGGTTGAAAATGACCTTTGGGGTCGATTTTGAACCGACGCCACAGCCACCGACGCAAATAAATTTTGAGTTATGGCGTCAGTTTTATAACCGACACCATTATTGCATTAATGCCATCGGTTCCTATATAACCGACTGCAATAAATGACGCCATTATTGCATTAATGCGTCGGTTCCTATACACAACCGACTGCATTGTAATACAAAACCGACTGCATTGCACTCGGTTCCAATAAATGACAATCATTCAGATTTTTTAAATGGGCAATGTCATCAAATCAATACCAAAAGGAAAAAAATAAAGCATCCAATTATATTCAATAACCCTACTAC